>JAMOIN010001716.1:0-66210 GCA_024666655.1 Dascyllus trimaculatus
AACAGCTTTTCGCGGGCTGAAAATGCCACTTTTGACACTTACTGTATGGAGTCAATTCCTTGATACACAACGTGACTGGAAACAGCTTTTGCCTTCATATTTATCATATTTGAACAGCATCTGACAGTGAAACATGTTTGTAAGCATTGATTTTCAAACAGTGCACTGTTGTTATTTCTAATGTTCTAAACCAGCTTTTCGCGGGCTGAAAATGCCACTTTTGCCACTCACTGTATGGAGTAAATTCCTTGATACAACGTGACTGGAAACAGCTTTTGCCTTCATATTTATCATATTTGAACAGCATCTGACAGTGAAACATGTTTGTAAACATTGATTTTCAAAAAGTGCACTGTTGCTATTTCTAATGCTCTAAAACAGCTATTCGCGGCTGAAAATGCCACTTTTGCCACTTACCTTATGGAGTCAATTCCTTGATACAACGTGACTGGAAACAGCTTTTGCCTTCATATTTATCATATTTGAACAGCATCTGACAGTGAAACATGTTTGTAAGTATTGATTTTCAAACAGTGCACTGTTGTTATTTCTAATGTTCTAAACCAGCTTTTCGCGGGCTGAAAATGCCACTTTTGCCACTCACTGTATGGAGTAAATTCCTTGATACAACGTGACTGGAAACAGCTTTTGCCTTCATATCTATCATATTTGAACAGCATCTGACAGTGAAACATGTTTGTTAACATTGAATTTCAAATTGTGCACTGTTGCTATGTCTAATGCTCTAAAACAGCTTTTCGGGGGCTGAAAATGCCACTTTTGCCACTCACTGTATGGAGTCAATTCCTTCATACAATGTGACTGGAAACAGCTTTTGCCTTCATATTTATCATATTTGAACAGCATCTGACAGTGAAACTTGTTTGTAAACATTGATTTTGAAAAACTGCAGTCTACCTTTTTCTCATGCTCTATAACAGCTTTTCGCGGGCTGAAAATGTCACTTTTGCCACTTACCTTATGGAGTCAATTCCTTGATACAACGTGACTGGAAACAGCTTTTGCCTTCATATTTATCATATTTGAACAGCATCTGACAGTGAAACATGTTTGTAAACATTGATTTTGAAAAACTGCAGTCAACCTGTTTCTATTGCTCTAAAACAGCTTTTCGCGGGCAGAAAATGCCACTTTTGCCATTTACAGTTTGGAGTCAATTCCTTGATACAACGTGACTGGAAACAGTTATTGCCTTCATATCTATCATATTTGAACAGCATCTGACAGTGAAACATGTTTGTAAACATTGATTTTCAAATTGTGCACTGTTGCTATGTCTATTGGTCTAAAACAGCTTTTCGCGGGCTGAAAATGTCACTTTTGCCACTCACTGTATTGAGTCAATTCCTTCATACAACCTGACTGGAAACAGCTTTTGCCTTCATATTTATCATATTTGAACAGCATCTGACAGTGAAACATGTTTGTATTCATTGATTTTAAAAAAGTGCACTGTTACTATTTCTATTGCTCTAAAACAGCTTTTCGCTGGCTGAAAATGCCACTTTTGCCACTCACTGTATGGAGTAAATTCCTTCATACAATGTGACTGGAAACAGCTTTTGCCTTCATATTTATTGTATTTGAACAGCATCTGACAGTGAAACTTGTTTGTAAACATTGATTTTGAAAAACTACAGTCTACCTGTTTCTAATGCTCTAAAACAGCTTATCGCGGGCTGAAAATGCCACTTTTGCCACTTACCTTATGGAGTAAATTCCTTGATACAACGTGTCTGGAAACAGCTTTTGCCTTCATATTTATCATATTTGAACAGCATCTGACAGTGAAACATGTTTGTAAACATTGATTTGGAAAAACTGCAGTCTAGCTTTTTCTAATGCTCTAAAACAGCTTTTCGCGGGCTGAAAATGTCACTTTTGCCACTCACTGTATAGAGTCCATTACTTGATACAACGTGACCGGAAACAGCTTTTGCCTTCATATTTATCATTTTTGAAAAGCATCTGACAGTGAAACATGTTTGTAAACATTGATTTTCAAAAAGTGCACTGTTACTATTTCTAATGCTCTACAACAGCTTTTCGCGGGCTGAAAATGCCAATTTTGCCACTCACTGTATGGAGTCAATTCCTTGATACAACATGACTGGAAACAGCTTTTGCCTTAATATTTATCATATTTGAACAGCATCTGACAGTGAAACATTTTTGTGAACATTGATTTTTAAAATCTGCAGTCTACCTGTTTCTCATGCTCTAAAACAGCTTTTCGCTGGCTGAAAATGCCAATTTTGCCACTCACTGTATGGAGTCAATTCCTTGATACAACATGACTGGAAACAGCTTTTGCCTTCATATTTATCATATTTGAACAGCATCTGACAGTGAAACATGTTGGTAAACATTGATTCTCAAAAAGTGCACTGTTGCTATTTCTAATGCTCTAAAAAAGCTTTTCGCGGGCTGAAAATGCCACTTTTGCAACTCACTGTATTGAGTCAATTCCTTGATACAACGTGACTGGAAACAGCTTTTGCCTTCATATTTTTCATATTTGAACAGCATCTGACAGTGAAACATGTTTGTAAACATTGATTTTCAAAAAGTGCACTGTTGTTATTTCTAATGCTCTAAAACAGCTTTTCGCGGGCTGAAAATGCCACTTTTGCCACTCACTGTATTGAGTCAATTCCTTGATACAACGTAACTGGAAACAGCTTTTGCCTTCATATTTATCATATTTGAACAGCATCTGACAGTGAAACATGTTTGTAAACATTGATTTTCAAAAAGTGCACTGTTGCTATGTCTAATGCTCTAAAACAGCTTTTCGCGGGCTGAAAATGCCACTTTTGCCACTTACCTTATGGAGTCAATTCCTTGATACAACGTGACTGGAAACAGCTTTTGCCTTCATATTTATCATATTTGAACAGCATCTGACAGTGAAACATGTTTGTAAGCATTGATTTTCAAACAGTGCACTGTTGTTATTTCTAATGTTCTAAACCAGCTTTTCGCGGGCTGAAAATGCCACTTTTGCCACTCACTGTATGGAGTAAATTCCTTGATACAACGTGAGTGGAAACAGCTTTTGCCTTCATATCTATCATATTTGAACAGCATCTGACAGTGAAACATGTTTGTTAACATTGATTTTCAAATTGTGCACTGTTGCTATGTCTAATGCTCTAAAACAGCTTTTCGCGGGCTGAAAATGCCACTTTTGCCACTCACTATATGGAGTCAATTCCTTCATACAATGTGACTGGAAACAGCTTTTACCTTCATATTTATCATATCTGAACAGCATCTGACAGTGAAACTTGTTTGTAAACATTGATTTTGAAAAACTGCAGTCTACCTGTTTCTCATGCTCTATAACAGCTTTTCGCGGGCTGAAAATGCCACTTTTGCCACTTACCTTATGGAGTCAATTCCTTGATACAACGTGACTGGAAACAGCTTTTGCCTTCATATTTATCATATTTGAACAGCATCTGACAGTGAAACATGTTTGTAAACATTGATTTTGAAAAACTGCAGTCAACCTGTTTCTAATGCTCTAAAACAGCTTTTCGCGGGCTGAAAATGCCACTTTTGCAACTCACTGTATGGAGTCAATTCCTTCATCCAACGTGACTGGAAAAAGCTTTTGCCTTCATATCTATCATATTTGAACAGCATCTGACAGTGAAACATGTTTGTAAACATTGATTTTCAAATTGTGCACTGTTGCTATGTCTATTGCTCTAAAACAGCTTTTCGCGGGATGAAAATGTCACTTTTGCCACTCACTGTATTGAGTCAATTCCTTCATACAACCTGACTGGAAACAGCTTTTGCCTTCATATTTATCATATTTGAACAGCATCTGACAGTGAAACATGTTTGTATACATTGATTTTAAAAAAGTGCACTGTTGCTATTTCTATTGCTCTAATACAGCTTTTCGCTGGCTGAAAATGCCACTTTTGCCATTTACTGTATGGAGTCAATTCCTTTATACAAAGTGACTGGAAAAAGCTTTTGCCTTCATATTTATCATATTTGAAAACCATCTGACAGTGAAACATGGTAGTAAACATTGATTTTCAACAGGTCCACTGTTGCTATTTCTACTGCTCTTAAACATCTATTCGCGGGCTGAAAATTACACTTTTGCCACTCACTGTATGGAGTCCATTAATTGATACAACGTGACTGGAAACAGCTTTTGCCTTCATATTTATCATATTTGAACAGCATCTGACAGTGAAACATGTTTGTAAACATTGAATTTGAAAAACTGCAGTCTACCTGTTTCTCATGCTCTAAAACAGCTTTTCGCGGGCTGAAAATGCCACTTTTGATACTTACTGTATGGAGTCAATTCCTCCATACAACGTGACTGGAAACAACTTTTGCCTCCAATGTTTTCATATTTGAATAGCATCTGACAGTGAAACATGTTTGTAAACATTGATTTTGAAAAACTGCAGTTTAGCTGTATCTCATGCTCTAAAACAGCTTTTCGCGAGCTGAAAATGCCACTTTTGATACTTACCGTATGGAGTCAATTCCTTGATACAACGTTACAGGAAACAGCTTTTGCCTTCATTTTTATCATATTTAAACAGCATCTGACAGTAAACATTGATTTTCAAAAAGTGCACTGTTGCTATTTCTATTGCTCTAAAACAGCTTGTCGCTGGCTGAAAATTCCACTTTTGTCACTTACTGTACGGAGTCAATTCCTTGATAAAATGTGACTGGAAACAGCTTTTGCCTTCATATTCATCATATTTGAATTGCATCATACAGTGAAACATGTTTGCAAACATTGATTTTTAAAAACTGC
The DNA here is from genome assembly GCA_024666655.1 of Dascyllus trimaculatus. Lineage (NCBI taxonomy): Eukaryota > Metazoa > Chordata > Actinopteri > Pomacentridae > Dascyllus > Dascyllus trimaculatus. The sequence goes on from JAMOIN010001716.1 coordinate 4,826, forward strand.
AGTCTAGCTGTTTCTCATGCTCTAAAACAGGTATTCGCGGCCTGAAAACGCAACTTTTGATACTTACTGTATGGAGTCAATTGCTTGATACAACGTGACTGGAAAGAGCTTTTGCCTTCATATTTATCATATTTGAACAGCAGCTGACCGTGAAACATGTTTGTAAACATTGATTTTGAAAAACTGCAGTCTAGCTGTTTCTCATGCTCGAAAACACCTTTTCGCGGGCTGAAAATGACACTTTTGCCAGTCACTATATGTAGTCAATTCCTTGATACAACGTGACTAGAAACAGCATTTGCCTTCATATTTGTCATATTTGAAAAGCATCTGACAGTGAAACATGTTTGTAAACATTGATTTTCAAAAAGTGCACTGTTGCAATTTCTAATGCTCTAAAACAGCTTTTCGCGGACTGAAAATGAGACTTTTGCCAGTCACTAAATGTAGTCAATTCCTTGATACAACGTGACTGAAAACAGCTTTTGCCTTAATATTTATCATATTTGAACAGCATCAGACAGTGAAACATGTTTGTACACGCTGATTTTCAAAAGTGCACTGTTGCTATTTCTAATGCTCTAAAACAGCTTTTCCTTGACTGAAGATGCCACTTTTGATACTTACTGTATGGAGTCAATTCCTTGACACAACGTGACTGGAAACAGCTTTTGCCTTCATATTTATCATATTTGAACAGCATCTCACAGTGAAACATTTTTGCACACATTGATTTTGAAAAACTGCACTCTAATTGTTTCTCATGCCTTGAAACAGCTTTTCGCGGGCTGAAAATGCAACTTTTGCCACTTACTGTATGGAGTCAATTCCTTGATACAACGTGACTGGAAACAGCTTTTGCCCTCATTTTTATCATATTTGAACAGCATCTGACAGTGAAACATGTTTGTACACATTATTTTTGAAAAACTGCAGTCTAGCTGTTTCTCATGCTCTAAAAAAGCTTTTTGCTGGCTAAAAATGCCACTTTTGCCACTCACTGTATGGAGTCAATTCCTTGATACAACGTGACTGGAAACAGCCTTTGCCTTCATATTTATCATATTTGCACAGCATCTGACAGTGAAACAAGTTTGTAAACATTGATTTTTAAAAACTGCAGTCTACCTGTTTCTAATGCTCTAAAACCGATTTTCGTATGCTGAAAATGCCACTTTTGCCACTCACTGTGTGGAATCAATTCCTTGATACAACGTGACTGGAAACAGCTTTAGCCTTCATATTTATCATATTTGAACAGCATCTGACAGTGAAACATGTTTGTAAACATTGATTTTGAAAAACTGCAGACTAGCTGTTTTTCCTGCTCTAAAACAGCTTTTCGCGGGCTGAAATTGCCACTTTTGCCACTTACTGTATGGAGTCAATTCCATGATACAACGTGACTGGAAACAGCTTTTGCCTTCATATTTATCATATCTGAACAGCATCTGACACTGAAACATGTTTGTAAACATTGATTTTTAAAAACTGCAGTCTACCTGTTTCTCATGCTCTTAAACAGCTTTTCGCGGGCTGAAAATGCCACTGTTGAAACTTACTGTATGGAGTCAATTCCCTTACACAAAGTGACTGGAGAGAGCTTTAGCCTTCATATTTATCATGTTTGAACAGCATCTGACAGTGAAACATGTTTGTAAACACTGATTTTGAAAAACTGCAGTCTTATTGTTTCTCATGCTCTGAAACAGCTTTTCGCGGGCTGAAAATGCCACTTTTGATACTTACTGTATGGAGTCAATTCCTTGACACAACGTGACAGGAAACAGCTTTTGCCTTCATTTTTTTCATATTTGAACAGCATCTGACAGTGAAACATGTTTGTAAACATTGATTTTCAAAAAGTGCACTGTTGCTATTTCTAATTCTCTAAAAAAGCTTTTCGCGGGCTGAAAATGCCACTTTTGCCATTAACTGTATGGAGTCAATTCGTTGATACAATGTGACTGGAAACAGGTTTTGCCTTCATATTTATCATATTTGAACAGCATCTGACAGTGAAACATGTTTGTAAACATTGATTTTCAAAAAGTGCACTGTTGCTATTTCTAATGCTCTAAAACAGCTTTTCGGGGGCTGAAAATGACACTTTTGCCACTCACTATATGTAGTCAACTCCTTGATACAACGTGAATGGAAACAGCTTTTGGCTTCATATTTATCATATTTGAACAGCATCTGACAGTGAAACATGTTTGTAAACATTGATTTTGAAAAACTGCAGTCTAGCTTTTTCTAATGCTCTAAAACAGCTTTTCCTTGACTGAAGATGCCACTTTTGCCACTCACTGTATAGAGTCCATTACTTGATACAACGTGACCGGAAACAGCTTTTGCCTTCATATTTATCATTTTTGAACAGCATCTGACAGTGAAACATGTTTGTAAACATTGATTTTCAAAAAGTGCACTGTTACTATTTCTAATGCTCTACAACAGCTTTTCGCGGGCTGAAAATGCCAATTTTGCCACTCACTGTATGGAGTCAATTCCTTGATACAACATGACTGGAAACAGCTATTGCCTTCATATTTATCATATTTGAACAGCATCTGAAAGTGAAACATGTTTGTAAACATTGATTTTCAAAAAGTGCACTGTTGCTATGTCTAATGCTCTAAAACAGCTTTTCGCGGGCTGAAAATGTCACTTTTGCCACACACTGTATGGAGTCCATTACTTGATACAACGTGACTGGAAACAGCTTTTGCCTTCATATTTATCATATTTGAACAGCATCTGACAGTGAAACATTTTTGTGAACATTGATTTTTAAAATCTGCAGTCTAAATCTGCAGATTTTAAAACAGCTTTTCGCTGGCTGAAAATGCCAATTTTGCCACTCACTGTATGGAGTCAATTCCTTGATACAACATGACTGGAAACAGCTTTTGCCTTAATATTTATCATATTTGAACAGCATCTGACAGTGAAACATGTTTGTAAACATTGATTTTCAAAAAGTGCACTGTTGTTATGTCTAATGCTCTAAAACAGCTTTTCGCGGACTGAAAATGCAACCAGAAGCCCTGGATAAACACTCAGGTACGTAACATGCTGCGTGCTCGCTGCATTGCATTTAAATCAGGCAATGAGGCCGAGTACAAAGCTGCCAAATACGGACTGAGGAAAGCCATCACAGCTGCAAAGAGGCAGTACAGAGAGAAGCTGGACGGCTTCTATTCCACTGCTGACTCCGGGCGGATGTGGAGGGGCTTGCAGCACATTACAGATTACAGGACTACCACCAGCACCATCAGCTCCACAGACAACCTACCAGATGACCTCAATGCATTCTACACCCGCTTTGAGGCTACAAACAACAACACAGAGACACACACACACCTGGACCACCGGACCCCCTTCACCGCCACCAACAGTCTCATCAGGTCAGGTTCACAAAGTCCTGAAGAGGATCAACCCCCATAAGGCAGCAGGACCAGACAACATCCCTGGCCGCGCTCTCAGAGCATGTGCCAACGAGCTGGCTGATGTCTTCACCTCCATCTTCAACCTTTCCCTCAGCCAGAGCACAGTCCCCTCCTGCTTCAAAACCACAACCATCGTCCCCCTCCCCAAGAAGAGCCCACCTACCTGCCTGAATGACTACAGACCAGTGGCACTCACTCCAATCATTATGAAGTGTTTTGAGAGAGTGGTACTGGCCCACATTCAGAGCAGCATACCGGACACACTTGACCCCCTGCAGTATGCCTACAGGCCCAACAGGTCCACCTCAGACGCCATCTCAGCTGTCCTCCACTACTCCTTGTCCCACCTGGAAAACAAAGACTCCTACATCAGGATGCTCTTTGTGGACTACAGCTCCGCCTTCAACACGGTTGTCCCCCACAAACTCACCCACAAACTGTCCACACTTGGTCTCCACCCCACCCTCTGTGACTGGCTCCTAGACTTCCTGACTGGCAGGCCCCAGTCTGTGTCAGGATTGGAAATAGGACATCGGCCAGCATTATCACAAATATTGGAACTCCACAGGGATGTGTCCTCAGCCCCATCCTCTACACCCTGTTCACATATGACTGTGTCGCCTCCCACAAGGACAACATCATCCTGAAGTTCGCTGACGACACTGCAGTGATAGGACGCATCACTGCGGGGGACGAAGCGGCCTACAGGATGGAGGTGGCCGGTCTGGTGTCATGGTGCGAGGACAACAACCTCACCCTCAACACAGAAAAGACGAAGGAGATGATAGTGGACATGAGGAAGGAGAGGAGACCTCATCAGCCACTATTTATCCGGGAGCTTGAAGTGGAGCGGGTGAGCAGCTTCAAATACCTTGGGGTCCACATCACTGAGGACTTCTCATGGACTTCCAACACCACACAGTTGGTCAGGAAAGCTCAACAGCGGCTGTATTTCCTGAGGAAGCTGAGGAAGTTTGGCATGTCAGCCAGGATCCTCAGCAACTTCTACAGCTGCGTTGTGGAGAGCATCCTGACCAGCTGCATCACTGTGTGGTACGGCAGCACTACTGCTCTGGACCGCAAACGCCTGCAGAGAGTGGTCAGGACTGCTGAGAGGATCACCAGGACTCCACTGCCCTCTCTGCATAGCGTCTACCACTGCAGGGTCCACAGGAGAGCTGCCAGCATCACCAAGGACACCACCCACCCACAACACGGACTGTTCACACTCCTGCCCTCAGGACGGAGGTACAGGAGTGTGAAATGCAGGACGACCCGCTTAAGAAACTCTTTTTATCCCACTGCCATCAGAATCCTCAACAGCTGACCGGATTCTACTAAAGACACTTTAAAATCCATACACTTGAACTGCAATTATCTTCTGTTTACATTTTCTTGCACTACTTTGCACTAAAATACACTTTACTGTTCATATTTACATTGTTTTTTTCTAAATACACTTTACTGTTCATATTTACATTGTTTTTTCTTATTTCTATTTTATTCTATTTTATTTGTATATAATATTTTTATACTTGTTGCTGGTTATCTGAGTGGACAGCAAAGTAAGAATTTCATTGTGCAGGGAAACGTGTTTCTTACTGAGCACTTGACAATAAAACTTTGAATCTTGAATCTTTTGCCACACACTGTATGGAGTCCATTACTTGATACAACGTGACTGGAAACAGCTTTTGCCTTCATATTTATCATATTTGAACAGCATCTGACAGTGAAACATTTTTGTGAACATTGATTTTGAAAATCTGCCGGATACCTGTTTCTCATGCTCTAAAACAGTTTTTCGCGGGCTGAAAATGCGACTTTTGCCACTTAATGTATGGAGTCAATTCCTTGATACAACTTGACTGGAAACAGCTGTTGCCTTCATTTTTGTCATATTTGAACAGCATCTGCAGTGAAACATGTTTGAAAAACATTGATTTTCAAAAAGTGCACTGTTGCTATTTCTAATGCTCTGAAACAGCTTTTCGCGGTCTGAAAATGCCCCTTTTGCCACTCACTATATGTAGTCAATTCCTTGATACAACGTGACTGGAAACAGCTTTTGGCTTCATATTTATCATATTTGAACAGGATCTGACAGTGAAACATGTTTGTAAACATTGATTTTGAAAAACTGCAGTCTAGCAGTTTTTGACTGCAGACTGCAGTCAAAAACTGCAGTCTGCAGTTTTAGAGCGAAAAGCTCTAAAACAGCTTTTCGCGGCCTGAAAGTGCCACTTTTTCCAATTACTGTATGGAGTCAATTCCTTGATACAAAGTGACTGGAGAGAGCTTTAGCCTTCATATTTATCATATTTGAAGAGCATCTGACAGTGAAACATGTTTGTAAACACTGATTTTGAAAATCTGCAGTCTCATTGTTTCTCATGCTCTGAAACAGCTTTTCGCGGGCTGAAAATGCCACTTTTGATACTTACTGTATGGAGTCAATTCCTTGACACAACGTGACAGGAAACAGCTTTTGCCTTCATTTTTTTCATATTTGAACAGCATCTGACAGTGAAACATGTTTGTAAACATTGATTTTCAAAAAGTGCACTGTTGCTATTTCTAATTCTCTAAAAAAGCTTTTCGCGGGCTGAAAATGCCACTTTTGCCATTAACTGTATGGAGTCAATTCGTTGATACAACGTGACTGGAAACAGGTTTTGCCTTCATATTTATCATATTTGAACAGCATCTGACAGTGAAACATGTTTGTAAACATTGATTTTGAAAAACTGCAGTCTAGCTGTTTCTCATGCTCTAAAACAGCTTTTCGCGGGCTCAAAGTGCCACTTTTGCCACTCACTATATGGAGTCAACTCCTTGATACAACGTGAATGGAAACAGCTTTTGGCTTCATATTTATCATATTTGAACAGCATCTGACAGTGAAACATGTTTGTAAACATTGATTTTGAAAAACTGCAGTCTAGCTGTTTCTCATGCTCTAAAACAGCTTTTCGCGGGCTCAAAATGCCACTTTTGCCACTTACTGTATGGAGTCAATTCCTTGATACAACGTAACTGGAAACAGCTTTTGCTTTCATTTTTATCATAGTTGAACAGCATCTGACAGTGAAACATGTTTGTAAACATTGATTTTGAAAAACTGCAGTCTAGCTGTTTCTCAAGTTCTAAAACGACTTTTCGCGTGCTGAAAATGCAACTTTTGATACTTACTGTATGGAGTCAACTCCTTGATACAACGTGACTGGAAACAGCTTTTGCCTTCATATTTATCATATTTGAACAGCATCTGACAGTGAAACATGTTTGTAAACATTGATTATGAAAAACTGCAGTCTAGCTGTTTCTCATGCTTCTAAAACAGCTTTTCGCGGGCTGAAAATGCCACTTTTGCCAATCACTGTATAGAGTGCAATACTTGATAGAACGTGACTGGAAATAGCTTTTGCCTTCATATTGATCATATTTGAACAGCATCTGACAGTGAAACATGTTTGTAAACATTGATTTTGAAAAACTGCAGTTTTGCTGTTTCTCATGCTCTAAAACAGCTTTTCGCGGGCTGAAAATACCACTTTTGTCACTTTCTGTATGGAGTCAATTCCTTGATACAAGGTGACTGGAAACAGCATTTGCCTTCATATTCATCATATTTGAATAGCATCTGACAGTGAAACATGTTTGCAAACATTGATTTTCAAAAATTGCAGTCTAGATGTTTGTCATGCTCTAAAACAGCTTTTCGCGAGCTTAAAATGCCACTTTTGATACTTACTGGATGGAGTTAATCCCTTGATACAACGTGACTGGAAACAGCTTTTGCCTTCATATTTATCATATTTGAACAGCATCTGACAGTGAAACATGTTTGTAAACATTGATTTTCAAAAAGTGCACTGTTGCTATTTCTAATGCTCTAAAACAGCTTTTCGGGGGCTGAAAATGACACATTTGCCACTCACTATATGTAGTCAACTCCTTGATACAACGTGACTGGAAACAGCTTTTGGCTTCATATTTATCATATTTGAACAGCATCTGACAGTGAAACATGTTTGTAAACATTGATTTTAAAAAACTGCAGTCTAGCTTTTTCTAATGCTCTAAAACAGCTTTTCGCTGGCTGAAAATGTCACTTTTGCCACTCACTGTATAGAGTCCATTACTTGATACAACGTGACCGGAAACAGCTTTTGCCTTCATATTTATCATTTTTGAACAGCATCTGACAGTGAAACATGTTTGTAAGCATTGATTTTCAAACAGTGCACTGTTGTTATTTCTAATGTTCTAAACCAGCTTTTCGCGGGCTGAAAATGCCACTTTTGCCACTCACTGTATGGAGTCAATTCCTTGATACAACGTGACTGGAAACAGCTTTTGCCTTCATATTTATCATATTTGAACAGCATCTGACAGTGAAACATGTTTGTATACATTGATTTTAAAAAAGTGCACTGTTGCTATTTCTATTGCTCTAATACAGCTTTCCGCTGGCTGAAAATGCCACTTTTGCCATTTACTGTATGGAGTCAATTCCTTTATACAAAGTGACTGGAAAAAGCTTTTGCCTTCATATTTATCATATTTAAACAGCATGTGACAGTGAAACATGTTTGTAAACATTGATTTTCAAATTGTAAACTGTTGCTATGTCTAATGCTCTAAAACAGCTTTTCGCGGACTGAAAATGCAACTTTTGCCACACACTGTATGGAGTCCATTACTTGATACAACGTGACTGGAAACAGCTTTTGCCTTCATATTTATCATATTTGAACAGCATCTGACAGTGAAACATTTTTGTGAACATTGATTTTGAAAATCTGCCGGATACCTGTTTCTCATGCTCTAAAACAGCTTTTCGAGGGCTGAAAATGCGACTTTTGCCACTTAATGTATGGAGTCAATTCCTTGATACAACTTGACTGGAAACAGCTGTTGCCTTCATTTTTGTCATATTTGAACAGCATCTGCAGTGAAACATGTTTGAAAAACATTGATTTTCAAAAAGTGCACTGTTGCTATTTCTAATGCTCTGAAACAGCTTTTCGCGGGCTGAAAATGCCCCTTTTGCCACTCACTATATGTAGTCAATTCCTTGATACAACGTGACTGGAAACAGCTTTTGGCTTCATATTTATCATATTTGAACAGCATCTGACAGTGAAACATGTTTGTAAACATTGATTTTGAAAAACTGCAGTCTGCAGTTTTAGAGCGAAAAGCTCTAAAACAGCTTTTCGCGGCCTGAAAGTGCCACTTTTTCCAATTACTGTATGGAGTCAATTCCTTGATACAAAGTGACTGGAGAGAGCTTTAGCCTTCATATTTATCATATTTGAAGAGCATCTGACAGTGAAACATGTTTGTAAACACTGATTTTGAAAAACTGCAGTCTCATTGTTTCTCATGCTCTGAAACAGCTTTTCGCGGGCTGAAAATGCCACTTTTGATACTTACTGTATGGAGTCAATTCCTTGACACAACGTGACAGGAAACAGCTTTTGCCTTCATTTTTTTCATATTTGAACAGCATCTGACAGTGAAACATGTTTGTAAACATTGATTTTCAAAAAGTGCACTGTTGCTATTTCTAATGCTCTAAAAAAGCTTTTCGCGGGCTGAAAATGCCACTTTTGCCATTAACTGTATGGAGTCAATTCCTTGATACAACGTGACTGGAAACAGGTTTTGCCTTCATATTTATCATATTTGAACAGCATCTGACAGTGAAACATGTTTGTAAACATTGATTTTCAAAAAGTGCACTGTTGCTATTTCTAATGCTCTAAAACAGCTTTTCGGGGGCTGAAAATGACACTTTTGCCACTCACTATATGTTGTCAACTGCTTGATACAACGTGAATGGAAACAGCTTTTGGCTTCATATTTATCATATTTGAACAGCATCTGACAGTGAAACATGTTTGTAAACATTGATTTTGAAAAACTGCAGTCTAGCTGTTTCTCATGCTCTAAAACAGCTTTTCGCGGGCTCAAAGTGCCACTTTTGCCACTTACTGTATGGAGTCAATTCCTTGATACAACGTAACTGGAAACAGCTTTTGCTTTCATTTTCATCATAGTTGAACAGCATCTGACAGTGAAACATGTTTGTAAACATTGATTTTGAAAAACTGCAGTCTAGCTGTTTCTCAAGCTCTAAAACGACTTTTCGCGTGCTGAAAATGCAACTTTTGATACTTACTGTATGGAGTCAACTCCTTGATACAACGTGACTGGAAACAGCTTTTGCCTTCATATTTATCATATTTGAACAGCATCTGACAGTGAAACATGTTTGTAAACATTGATTATGAAAAACTGCAGTCTAGCTGTTTCTCATGCTCTAAAACAGCTTTTCGCGGGCTGAAAATGCCACTTTTGCCAATCACTGTATAGATTGCATTACTTGATAGAACGTGACTGGAAACAGCTTTTGCCTTCATATTGATCATATTTGAACAGCATCTGACAGTGAAACATGTTTGTAAACATTGATTTTGAAAAACTGCAGTTTTGCTGTTTCTCATGCTCTAAAACAGCTTTTCGCGGGCTGAAAATACCACTTTTGTCACTTTCTGTATGGAGTCAATTCCTTGATACAAGGTGACTGGAAACAGCATTTGCCTTCATATTCATCATATTTGAATAGCATCTGACAGTGAAACATGTTTGCAAACATTGATTTTCAAAAATTGCAGTCTAGATGTTTGTCATGCTCTAAAACAGCTTTTCGCGAGCTTAAAATGCCACTTTTGCAACTCACTGTATGGAGTCAATTCCTTCATCCAACGTGACTGGAAAAAGCTTTTGCCTTCATATCTATCATATTTGAACAGCATCTGACAGTGAAACATGTTTGTAAACATTGATTTTCAAATTGTGCACTGTTGCTATGTCTATTGCTCTAAAACAGCTTTTCGCGGGATGAAAATGTCACTTTTGCCACTCACTGTATTGAGTCAATTCCTTCATACAACCTGACTGGAAACAGCTTTTGCCTTCATATTTATCATATTTGAAAAGCATCTGACAGTGAAACATGTTTGTATACATTGATTTTAAAAAAGTGCACTGTTGCTATTTCTATTGCTCTAATACAGCTTTTCGCTGGCTGAAAATGCCACTTTTGCCATTTACTGTATGGAGTCAATTCCTTTATACAAAGTGACTGGAAAAAGCTTTTGCCTTCATATTTATCATATTTGAAAACCATCTGACAGTGAAACATGGTTGTAAACATTGATTTTCAAAAGGTCCACTGTTGCTATTTCTACTGCTCTTAAACATCTTTTCGCTGGCTGAAAATTACACTTTTGCCACTCACTGTATGGAGTCCATTAATTGATACAACGTGGCTGGAAACAGCTTTTGTCTTCATATTTATCATATTTGAACAGCATCTGACAGTGAAACATGTTTGTAAACATTGAATTTGAAAAACTGCAGTCTACCTGTTTCTCATGCTCTAAAACAGCTTTTCGCGGGCTGAAAATGCCACTTTTGATACTTACTGTATGGAGTCAATTCCTCCATACAACGTGACTGGAAACAACTTTTGCCTCCAATGTTTTCATATTTGAATAGCATCTGACAGTGAAACATGTTTGTAAACATTGATTTTGAAAAACTGCAGTCTAGCTGTATCTCATGCTCTAAAACAGCTTTTCGCGAGCTGAAAATGCCACTTTTGATACTTACCGTATGGAGTCAATTCCTTGATACAACGTTACAGGAAACAGCTTTTGCCTTCATTTTTATCATATTTGAACAGCATCTGACAGTAAACATTGATTTTCAAAAAGTGCACTGTTGCTATTTCTATTGCTCTAAAACAGCTTGTCGCTGGCTGAAAATTCCACTTTTGTCACTTACTGTACGGAGTCAATTCCTTGATAAAATATGACTGGAAACAGCTTTTGCCTTCATATTCATCATATTTGAATTGCATCATACAGTGAAACATGTTTGCAAACATTGATTTTTAAAAACTGCAGTCTAGCTGTTTCTCATGCTCTAAAACAGGTATTCGCGGCCTGAAAACGCAACTTTTGATACTTACTGTATGGAGTCAATTCCTTGATACAACGTGACTGGAAAGAGCTTTTGCCTTCATATTTATCATATTTGAACAGCAGCTGACCGTGAAACATGTTTGTAAACATTGATTTTGAAAAACTGCAGTCTAGCTGTTTCTCATGCTCTAAAACTGCTTTTCGCGGGCTGAAAATGACACTTTTGCCAGTCACTATACGTAGTCAATTCCTTGATACAACGTGACTAGAAACAGCATTTGCCTTCATATTTGTCATATTTGAAAAGCATCTGACAGTGAAACATGTTTGTAAACATTGATTTTCAAAAAGTGCACTGTTGCAATTTCTAATGCTCTAAAACAGCTTTTCGTGGACTGAAAATGAGACTTTTGCCAGTCACTAAATGTAGTCAATTCCTTGATACAACGTGACTGAAAACAGCTTTTGCCTTCATATTTATCATATTTGAACAGCATCTGACAGTGAAACATGTTTGTACACGCTGATTTTCAAAAGTGCACTGTTGCTACTTCTAATGCTCTAAAACAGCTTTTCCTTGACTGAAGATGCCACTTTTGTTACTTACTGTATGGAGTCAATTCCTTGACACAACGTGACTGGAAACAGCTTTTGCCTTCATGTTTATCATATTTGAACAGCATCTCACAGTGAAACATTTTTGCACACATTGATTTTCAAAAACTGCACTCTAATTGTTTCTCATGCCTTGAAACAGCTTTTCGCGGGCTGAAAATGCAACTTTTGCCACTTACTGTATGGAGTCAATTCCTTGATACAACGTGACTGGAAACAGCTTTTGCCTTCATATTTATCATATTTGAACAGCATCTGACAGTGAAACATGTTTGTAAACATTGATTTTGAAAAACTGCAGTCAACCTGTTTCTAATGCTCTAAAACAGCTTTTCGCGGGCTGAAAATGTCACTTTTGCCACTCACTGTATAGAGTCCATTACTTGATACAACGTGACCGGAAACAGCTTTTGCCTTCATATTTATCATTTTTGAACAGCATCTGACAGTGAAACATGTTTGTAAGCATTGATTTTCAAACAGTGCACTGTTGTTATGTCTAATGTTCTAAACCAGCTTTTCGCGGGCTGAAAATGCCACTTTTGCCACTCACTGTATGGAGTAAATTCCTTGATACAACGTGACTGGAAACAGCTTTTGCCTTCATATCTATCATATTTGAACAGCATCTGACAGTGAAACATGTTTGTTAACATTGATTTTCAAATTGTGCACTGTTGCTATGTCTAATGCTCTAAAACAGCTTTTCGCGGGCTGAAAATGCCACTTTTGCCACTCACTGTATTGAGTCAATTCCTTGATACAACGTAACTGGAAACAGCCTTTGCCTTCATATTTATCATATTTGAACAGCATCTGACAGTGAAACATGTTATTAAACATTGATTTTCAAAAAGTGCACTGTTGTTATTTCTAATGCTCTAAACCAGCTTTTCGCGGGCTGAAAATGCCACTTTTGCCACTCACTGTATGGAGTAAATTCCTTGATACAACGTGACTGGAAACAGCTTTTGCCTTCATATCTATCATATTTGAACAGCATCTGACAGTGAAACATGTTTGTTAAAATTGATTTTCAAATTGTGCACTGTTGCTATGTCTAATGCTCTAAAACAGCTTTTCGCGGGCTGAAAATGCCACTTTTGCCACTCACTGTATGGAGTAAATTCCTTGATACAACATGACTGGAAACAGCTTTTGCTTTCATATTTATCATATTTGAACAGCATCTGACAGTGAAACATGTTTGTAAACATTGATTTTGAAAAACTGCAGTCTACCTGTTTCTCATGCTCTATAACAGCTTTTCGCAGGCTGAAAATGCCACTTTTGCCACTTACCTTATGGAGTCAATTCCTTGATACAACGTGACTGGAAACAGCTTTTGCCTTCATATTTATCATATTTGAACAGCATCTGACAGTGAAACATGTTAGTAACGTTGATTTTGAAAAACTGCAGTCAACCTGTTTCTAATCCTCTAAAACAGCTTTTCGCGGGCTGAAAATGCCACTTTTGCCACTTACTGTTTGGAGTCAATTCCTTGATACAACGTGACTGGAAACAGTTATTGCCTTCATATTTATCATATTTAAACAGCATCTGACAGTGAAGCATGTTTGTAAACATTGATTTTCAAAAAGTGGACTGTTGCTATTTCTAATGCTCTAAAACAGCTTTTCGCGGGCTGAACATGCCACTTTTGCCACTCACTGTATGGAGTCAATTCCTTCATCCAACGTGACTGGAAAAAGCTTTTGCCTTCATATCTATCATATTTGAACAGCATCTGACAGTGAAACATGTTTGTAAACATTGATTTTCAAATTGTGCACTGTTGCTATGTCTATTGATCTAAAACAGCTTTTCGCGGGCTGAAAATGTCACTTTTGCTACTCTCTGTATTGAGTCAATTCCTTCATACAACCTGACTGGAAACAGCTTTTGCCTTCATATTTATCATATTTGAACAGCATCTGACAGTGAAACATGTTTGTATACATTGATTTTAAAAAAGTGCACTGTTGCTATTTCTATTGCTCTAATACAGCTTTCCGCTGGCTGAAAATGCCACTTTTGCCATTTACTGTATGGAGTCAATTCCTTTATACAAAGTGACTGGAAACAGCTTTTGCCTTCATATTTATCATATTTGAACAGCATCTGACAGTGAAACTTGTTTGTAAACATTGATTTTGAAAAACTGCAGTCTACCTGTTTCTCATGCTCTATAACAGCTTTTCGCGGGCTGAAAATGCCACTTTTGCCACTTACCTTATGGAGTCAATTCCTTGATACAACGTGACTGGAAACAGCTTTTGCCTTCATATTTATCATATTTGAACAGCATCTGACAGTGAAACATGTTTGTAAACACTGATTTTGAAAAACTGCAGTCAACCTGTTTCTAATACTCTAAAACAGCTTTTCGCGGGCAGAAAATGCCACTTTTGCCACTTACAGTTTGGAGTCAATTCCTTGATACAACGTGACTGGAAACAGTTATTTCCTTCATATTTATCATATTTAAACAGCATCTGACAGTGAAGCATGTTTGTAAACATTGATTTTCAAAAAGTGCACTGTTGCTATTTCTAATGCTCTAAAACAGCTTTTCGCGGGCTGAAAATGCCACTTTTGCCACTCACTGTATGGAGTCAATTCCTTGATACAACGTGACTGGAAACAGTTATTTCCTTCATATTTATCATATTTAAACAGCATCTGACAGTGAAGCATGTTTGTAAACATTGATTTTCAAAAAGTGCACTGTTGCTATTTCTAATGCTCTAAAACAGCTTTTCGCGGGCTGAAAATGCCACTTTGGCCACTCACTGTATGGAGTCAATTCCTTCATCCAACGTGACTGGAAAAAGCTTTTGCCTTCATATCTATCATATTTGAACAGCATCTGACAGTGAAACATGTTTGTAAACATTGATTTTCAAATTGTGCACTGTTGCTATGTCTAATGCTCTAAAACAGCTTTTCGCGGGCTGAAAATGCCACTTTTGCCACTCACTGTATGGACTAAATTCCTTGATACAACATGACTGGAAACTGCTTTAGCCTTCATATTTATCATATTTGAACAGCATCTGACAGTGAAACATGTTTGTAAACATTGGTTTTGAAAAACTGCAGTCTACCTGTTTCTAATGCTCTAAAACAGCTTTTCGCGGGGTGAAAATGCCACTTTTGCAGCTCACTGTATGGAGTCAATTCTTTCATCCAACGTGACTGGAAAAAGCTTTTGTCTTCATATCTATCATATTTGAACAGCATCTGACAGTGAAACATGTTTGTAAACATTGATTTTCAAATTGTGCACTGTTGCTATGTCTATTGCTCTAAAACAGCTTTTCGCTGGCTGAAAATGTCACTTTTGCCACTCACTGTATTGAGTCAATTCCTTCATACAACCTGACTGGAAACAGCTTTTGCCTTCATATTTATCATATTTGAACAGCATCTGACAGTGAAACATGTTTGTATACATTGATTTTAAAAAAGTGCACTGTTGCTATTTCTATTGCTCTAAAACAGCTTTTCGCTGGCTGAAAATGCCACTTTTGCCATTTACTGTATGGAGTCAATTCCTTTATACAAAGTGACTGGAAAAAGCTTTTGCCTTCATATTTATCATATTTAAAAAGCATGTGACAGTGAAACATGTTTGTAAACATTGATTTTCAAATTGTAAACTGTTGCTATGTCTAATGCTCTAAAACAGCTTTTCGCGCGCTGAAAATGCCACTTTTGCCACTCACTGTATGGAGCCAATTCCTTGATACAATGTGACTGGAAACAGCTTTTGCCTTCATATTTATCATATTTGAACAGCATCTGACAGTGAAACTTGTTTGTAAACATTGATTTTGAAAAACTGCAGTCTACCTGTTTCTCATGCTCTAAAACAGCTTTTCGCGGGCTGAAAATGCCACTTTTGCCACTTACTGTATGGAGCCAATTCCTTGATACAATGTGACTGGAAACAGCTTTTGCCTTCATATTTATCATATTTGAACAGCATCTGACAGTGAAACTTGTTTGTAAACATTGATTTTGAAAAACTGCAGTCAACCTGTTTCTAATGCTCTAAAACAGCTTTTCGCGGGCTGAAAATGCCACCTTTGCCACTTACTGTTTGGAGTCAATTCCTTGATACAACGTGACTGGAAACAGTTATTGCCTTCATATTTATCATATTTAAACAGCATCTGACAGTGAAGCATGTTTGTAAACATTGTTTTTCAAAAAGTGCACTGTTGCTATTTCTAATGCTCTAAAACAGCTTTTCGCGGGCTCAAAATGCCACTTTTGACACTCACTGTATGGAGTCAATTTCTTCATCCAACGTGACTGGAAAAAGCTTTTGCCTTCATATCTATCATATTTGAACAGCATCTGACAGTGAAACATGTTTGTAAACATTGATTTTCAAAAAGTGCAGTCTAGCTGTTTCTCATGCTCTAAAACAGCTTTTCGCGGGCTGAAAATGACACTTTTGCCTCTCACTATACGTAGTCAATTCCTTGATACAACGTGACTAGAAACAGCATTTGCCTTCATATTTGTCATATTTGAACAGCATCTGACAGTGAAACATGTTTGTAAACATTGATTTTTTTAAATTGTGCACTGTTGCTATGTCTATTGCTCTAAAACAGCTTTTCGCGGGCTGAAAATGTCACTTTTGCCACTCACTGTATTGAGTCAATTCCTTCATACAACCTGAATGGAAACAGCTTTTGCCTTCATATTTATCATATTTGAACAGCATCTGACAGTGAAAAATGTTTGTATACATTGATTTTGAAAAAGTGCACTGTTGCTATTTCTATTGCTCTAAAACAGCTTTTCGCTGGCTGAAAATGCCACTTTTGCCACTCACTGTATGGAGTCAATTCCTTCATACAATGTGACTGGAAACAGCTTTTGCCTTCATATTTATCATATTTGAACAGCATCTGACAGTGAAACTTGTTTGTAAACATTGATTTTCAAAAAGTGCACTGTTGCTATGTGTAATGCTCTAAACAGCTTTTCGCGGGCTGAAAATGCCACTTTTGCCACTTACCTTATGGAGTCAATTCCTTGATACAACGTGACTGGAAACAGCTTTTGCCTTCATATTTATCATATTTGAACAGCATCTGACAGTGAAACATGTTTGTAAGCATTGATTTTCAAACAGTGCACTGTTGTTATTTCTAATGTTCTAAACCAGCTTTTCGCGGGCTGAAAATGCCACTTTTGCCACTCACTGTATGGAGTAAATTCCTTGATACAACGTGACTGGAAACAGCTTTTGCCTTCATATCTATCATATTTGAACAGCATCTGACAGTGAAACATGTTTGTAAACATTGATTTTCAAATTGTGCACTGTTGCTATGTCTAATGCTCTAAAACAGCTTTTCGCGGGCTGAAAATGCCACTTTTGCCACTCACTGTATGGAGTCAATTCCTTCATACAATGTGACTGGAAACAGCTTTTGCCTTCATATTTATCATATTTGAACAGCATCTGACAGTGAAACTTCTTTGTAAACATTGATTGTGAAAAACTGCATTCTACCTGTTTCTCATGCTCTATAACAGCTTTTCGCGGGCTGAAAATGCCACTTTTGCCACTTACCTTATGGAGTCAATTCCTTGATACAACGTGACTGGAAACAGCTTTTGCCTTCATATTTATCATATTTGAACAGCATCTGACAGTGAAACATGTTTGTAAACATTGATTTTGAAAAACTGCAGTCAACCTGTTTCTAATGCTCTAAAACAGCTTTTCGCGGGCAGAAAATGCCACTTTTGCCACTTACAGTTTGGAGTCAATTCCTTGATACAACGTGACTGGAAACAGTTATTGCCTTCATATTTATCATATTTAAACAGCATCTGACAGTGAAGCATGTTTGTAAACATTGATTTTCAAAAAGTGCACTGTTGCTATTTCTAATGCTCTAAAACAGCTTTTCGCGGGCTGAAAATGCCACTTTTGCCACTCACTGTATGGAGTCAATTCCTTCATCCAACGTGACTGGAAAAAGCTTTTGCCTTCATATCTATCATATTTGAACAGCATCTGACAGTGAAACATGTTTGTAAACATTGATTTTCAAATTGTGCACTGTTGCTATGTCTAATGCTCTAAAACAGCTTTTCGCGGGCTGAAAATGCCACTTTTGCCACTCACTGTATGGAGTAAATTCCTTGATACAACATGACTGGAAACAGCTTTTGCCTTCATATTTATCATATTTGAACAGCATCTGACAGTGAAACATGTTTGTAAACATTGGTTTTGAAAAACTGCAGTCTACCTGTTTCTAATGCTCTAAAACAGCTTTTCGCGGGCTGAAAATGCCACTTTTGCCACTCACTGTATGGAGTTAATTCCTTCATCCAACGTGACTGGAAAAAGCTTTTGCCTTCATATCTATCATATTTGAACAGCATCTGACAGTGAAACATGTTTGTAAACATTGATTTTCAAATTGTGCACTGTTGCTATGTCTATTGCTCTACAACAGCTTTTCTCGGGGTGAAAATGTCACTTTTGCCACTCACTGTATTGAGTCAATTCCTTCATACAACCTGACTGGAAACAGCTTTTGCCTTCATATTTATCATATTTGAACAGCATCTGACAGTGAAACATGTTTGTATACATTGATTTTAAAAAAGTGCACTGTTGCTATTTCTATTGCTCTAAAACAGCTTTTCGCTGGCTGAAAATGCCACTTTTTCCACTCACTGTATGGAGTCAATTCTTCATACAATGTGACTGGAAACAGCTTTTGCCTTCATATTTATCATATTTGAACAGCATCTGACAGTGAAACATGTTTGTAAACATTGATTTTGAAAAACTGCAGTCTACCTGTTTCTCATGCTCTATAACAGCTTTTCGCGGGCTGAAAATGCCACTTTTGCCACTTACCTTATGGAGTCAATTCCTTGATACAACGTGACTGGAAACAGCATTTGCCTTCATATTTATCATATTTGAACAGCATCTGACAGTGAAACATGTTTGTAAACATTGATTTTGAAAAACTGCAGTCTAGCTGTTTCTCATGCTCTAAAACTGCTTTTCGCGGGCTGAAAATGACACTTTTGCCAGTCACTATACGTAGTCAATTCCTTGATACAACGTGACTGGAAACAGTTATTGCCTTCATATTTATCATATTTAAACAGCATCTGACAGTAAAGCATGTTTGTAAACATTGATTTTCAAAAAGTGCACTGTTGCTATTTCTAATGCTCTAAAACAGCTTTTCGCGGGCTGAAAATGCCACTTTTGCAACTCACTGTATTGAGTCAATTCCTTGATACAACGTGACTGGAAACAGCTTTTGCCTTCATATTTATCATATTTGAACAGCATCTGACAGTGAAACATGTTTGTAAACATTGATTTTCAAAAAGTGCACTGTTGCTATTTCTAATGCTCTAAAACAGCTTTTCGCGGGCTGAAAATGCCACTTTTGCCACTCACTGTATTGAGTCAATTCCGTGATACAACGTGACTGGAAACAGCTTTTGCCTTCATATTTATCATATTTGAACAGCATCTGACAGTGAAACATGTTTTTAAACATTGATTTTCAAAAAGTGCACTGTTGCTATGTCTAATGCTCTAAAGCAGCTTTTCGCGGGCTGAAAATGCCTCTTTTGCCACTCACTGTATTGAGTCAATTCCTTGATACAACGTGACTGGAAACAGCCTTTGCCTTCATATTTATCATATTTGAACAGCATCTGACAGTGAAACATGTTATTAAACATTGATTTTCAAAAAGTGCACTGTTGTTATTTCTAATGCTCTAAACCAGCTTTTCGCGGGCTGAAAATGCCACTTTTGCCACTCACTGTATGGAGTAAATTCCTTGATACAACGTGACTGGAAACAGCTTTTGCCTTCATATCTATCATATTTGAACAGCATCTGACAGTGAAACATGTTTGTTAACATTGATTTTCAAATTGTGCACTGCTGCTATGTCTAATGCTCTAAACCAGCTTTTCGCGGGCTGAAAATGCCACTTTTCCCACTCACTGTATGGAGTAAATTCCTTGATACAACATGACTGGAAACAGCTTTAGCCTTCATATTTATCATATTTGAACAGCATCTGACAGTGAAACATGTTTGTAAACATTGGTTTTGAAAAACTGCAGTCTACCTGTTTCTCATGCTCTAAAACAGCTTTTCGCGGGGTGAAAATGCCACTTTTGCAGCTCACTGTATGGAGTCCATTCCTTCATCCAACGTGACTGGAAAAAGCTTTTGCCTTCATATCTATCATATTTGAACAGCATCTGACAGTGAAACATGTTTGTAAACATTGATTTTCAAATTGTGCACTGTTGCTATGTCTAATGCTCTAAAACAGCTTTTCGCTGGCTGAAAATGTCACTTTTGCCACTCACTGTATTGAGTCAATTCCTTCATACTACCTGACTGGAAACAGCTTTTGCCTTCATATTTATCATATTTGAACAGCATCTGACAGTGAAACATGTTTGTATACATTGATTTTAAAAAAGTGCACTGTTGCTATTTCTATTGCTCTAAAACAGCTTTTCGCGGGCTGAAAATGCCACTTTTGCCATTTACTGTATGGAGTCAATTCCTTTATACAAAGTGACTGGAAAAAGCTTTTGCCTTCATATTTATCATATTTAAACAGCATGTGACGGTGAAACATGTTTGTAAACATTGATTTTCAAATTGTAAACTGTTGCTATGTCTAATGCTCTAAAACAGCTTTTCGCGCGCTGAAAATGCCACTTTTGCCACTCACTGTATGGAGCCAATTCCTTGATACAATGTGACTGGAAACAGCTTTTGCCTTCATATTTATCATATTTGAACAGCATCTGACAGTGAAACTTGTTTGTAAACATTGATTTTGAAAAACTGCAGTCAACCTGTTTCTAATGCTCTAAAACAGCTTTTCGCGGACTGAAAATGCCACTTTTGCCACTTACTGTTTGGAGTCAATTCCTTGATACAACGTGACTGGAAACAGTTATTGCCTTCATATTTATCATATTTAAACAGCATCTGACAGTAAAGCATGTTTGTAAACATTGATTTTCAAAAAGTGCACTGTTGCTATTTCTAATGCTCTAAAACAGCTTTTCGCGGGCTGAAAATGCCACTTTTGCCACTCACTGTATGGAGTCAATTCCTTGATACAACGTGACTGGAAAAAGCTTATGCTGTTCAAATATCTATCATATTTGAACAGCATCTGACAGTGAAACATGTTTGTAAACATTGATTTTCAAAAAGTGCACTGTTGCTATTTCTAATGCTCTAAAACAGCTTTTCGCGGGCTGAAAATGCCACTTTTGCCACTCACTGTATGGAGTCAATTCCTTGATACAACGTGACTGGAAACAGCTTTTGCCTTCATATTTATCATATTTGAACAGCATCATACAGTGAAACTTGTTTGTAAACATTGGTTTTGAAAAACTGCAGTCTACCTGTTTCTCATGCTCTAAAACAGCTATTCGCGGGCTGAAAATGCCACTTTTGCCACTTACCTTATGGAGTCAATTCCTTGATACAACGTGACTGGAAACAGCTTTTGCCTTCATATTTATCATATATGAACAGCATCTGACAGTGAAACATGTTTGTAAACATTGATTTTGAAAAACTGCAGTCAACCTGTTTCTAATGCTCTAAAACAGCTTTTCGCGGGCTGAAAATGCCACTTTTGCCACTTACTGTTTGGAGTCAATTCCTTGATACAACGTGACTGGAAACAGTTATTGCCTTCATATTTATCATATTTAAACAGCATCTGACAGTGAAGCATGTTTGTAAACATTGTTTTTCAAAAAGTGCACTGTTGCTATTTCTAATGCTCTAAAACAGCTTTTCGCGGGCTCAAAATGCCACTTTTGACACTCACTGTATGGAGTCAATTCCTTCATCCAACGTGACTGGAAAAAGCTTTTGCCTTCATATCTATCATATTTGAACAGCATCTGACAGTGAAACATGTTTGTAAACATTGATTTTCAAAAAGTGCACTGTTGCAATTTCTAATGCTCTAAAACAGCTTTTCGAGGGCTGAAAATGTCACTTTTGCCACTCACTGTATTGAGTCAATTCCTTCATACAACCTGACTGGAAACAGCTTTTGCCTTCATATTTATCATATTTGAACAGCATCTGACAGTGAAACATGTTTGTAGACATTGATTTTAAGAAAGTGCACTGTTGCTATTTCTATTGCTCTAATACAGCTTTTCGCTGGCTGAAAATGCCACTTTTGTCATTTACTGTATGGAGTCAATTCCTTTATACAAAGTGACTGGAAACAGCTTTTGCCTTCATATTTATTATATTTAAACAGCATGTGACAGTGAAACATGTTTGTAAACATTGATTTTCAAATTGTAAACTGTTGCTATGTCTAATGCTCTAAAACAGCTTTTCGCGCGCTGAAAATGCCACTTTTGCCACTCACTGTATTGAGTCAATTCCTTGATACAACGTGACTGGAAACAGCTTTTGCCTTCATATTTATCATATTTGAACAGCATCTGACAGTGAAACATGTTGGTAAACATTGATTTTCAAAAAGTGCACTGTTGCTATTTCTAATGCTCTAAAACAGCTTTTCGCGGGCTGAAAAAGCCACTTTTGCCACTCACTGCATGGAGTCAATTCCTTGAAACGATGTTTTTGGAAAAAGCTTTTGCCTTCATATCTATCATATTTGAACAGCATCTGACAGTGAAACATGTTTGTCAACATTGATTTTCAAATTGTGCACTGTTGCTATGTCTATTGCTCTAAAACAGCTTTTCGCGGGCTGAAAATGTCACTTTTGCCACTCACTGTATTGAGTCAATTCCTTCATACAACCTGACTGGAAACAGCTTTTGCCTTCATATTTATCATATTTGAACAGCATCTGACAGTGAAACATGTTTGTATGAATTGATTTTAAAAAAGTGCACTGTTGCTATTTCTATTGCTCTAATACAGCTTTTCGCGGACTGAAAATGCCACTTTTGCCATTTACTGTATGGAGTCAATTCCTTGATACAACGTGACTGGAAACAGCATTTGCCTTCATATTTATCATATTTGAACAGCATCTGACAGTGGAACATGTTTGTAAACATTGATTTTGAAAAACTGCAGTCTAGCTGTTTCTCATGCTCTAAAACTGCTTTTCGCGGGCTGAAAATGACACTTTTGCCAGTCACTATACGTAGTCAATTCCTTGATACAACGTGACTGGAAACAGCTTTTGCCTTCATATTTATCATATTTGAACAGCATCTGACAGTGAAACATGTTTGTATGAATTGATTTTAAAAAAGTGCACTGTTGCTATTTCTATTGCTCTAATACAGCTTTTCGCTGGCTGAAAATGCCACTTTTGCCATTTACTGTATGGAGTCAATTCCTTGATACAACGTGACTGGAAACAGCATTTGCCTTCATATTTATCATATTTGAACAGCATCTGACAGTGAAACATGTTTGTAAACATTGATTTTGAAAAACTGCAGTCTACCTGTTTCTCATGCTCTAAAACTGCTTTTCGCGGGCTGAAAATGCCACTTTTGCCACTCACTGTATGGAGTCAATTCCTTGATACAACGTGACTGGAAACAGCTTTTGCCTTCATATTTATCATATTTGAACAGCATCTGACAGTGAAACATGTTTGTAAACATTGATTTTCAAAAAGTGCACTGTTGCTATTTCTAATGCTCTAAAACAGCTTTTCGCGGGCTGAAAATGCCACTCTTGCCACTCACTGTATGGAGTCAATTCCTGCATCCAACGTGACTGGAAAAAGCTTTTGCCTTCATATCGATCATATTTGAACAGCATCTGACAGTGAAACATGTTTGTAAACATTGATTTTCAAAAAGTGCACTGTTGCTATTTCTAATGCTCTAAAACAGCTTTTCGCGGGCTGAAAATGCCAATTTTGCCACTCACTGTATTGAGTCAATTCCTTGATACAACGTAACTGGAAACAGCCTTTGCCTTCATATTTATCATATTTGAACAGCATCTGACAGTGAAACATGTTTGTAAACATTGGTTTTGAAAAACTGCAGTCTACCTGTTTCTAATGCTCTAAAACAGCTTTTCGCGGGCTGAAAATGCCACTTTTGCCACTTACTGTATGGAGTCAATTCCTTGATACAACATGACTGGAAACAGCTTTTGCCTTAGTATCTATCATATTTGAGCAGCATCTGACAGTGAAACATGTTTGTTAACATTGATTTTCAAATTGTGCACTGTTGCTATGTCTAATGCTCTAAAACAGCTTTTCGCGGGCTGAAAATGCCACTTTTGCCACTCACTGTATGGAGTAAATTCCTTGATACAACATGACTGGAAACAGCTTTAGCCTTCATATTTTTCATATTTGAACAGCATCTGACAGTGAAACATGTTTGTAAACATTGATTTTCAAAAAGTGCACTGTTGCTATTTCTAATGCTCTAAAACAGCTTTTCGCGGGGTGAAAATGCCACTTTTGCCACTTACTGTATGGAGTCAATTCCTTGATACAACGTGACTGGAAACAGCTTTTGCCTTCATATTTATCATATTTGAACAGCATCTGACAGTGAAACATGTTTGTAAACATTGATTTTGAAAAACTGCATTCTACCTTTCTCTCATGCTCTAAAACAGCTTTTCGCAGGCTGAAAATGCCAATTTTGCCACTCACTGTATGGAGTCAATTCCTTGATACAACATGACTGGAAACAGCTTTTGCCTTCATTTTTTTCATATTTGAACAGCATCTGACAGTGAAACATGTTTGTAAACATTGTTTTGAAAAACTGCAGTCTAGCAGTCTCTCATGCTCTAAAATAGCTTTTCGCGGGCTGAAAATGCCACTTTTGCATTTACTGTATGGAGTCAATTCCTTTATATTAAGGGACTGGAAAAAGCTTTTGCCTTCATATTTATCATATTTAAACAGCATCTTACAGTCAAACATGTTTGTAAACATTGATTTTCAAATTGTAAACTGTTGCTATGTCTAATGCTCTAAAACAGCTTTTCGCGCGCTGAAAATGCCACTTTTGCCACTCACTGTATGGAGTCAATTCTTTCATACAATGTGACTGGAAACAGCTTTTGCCTTCATATTTATCATATTTGAACAGCATCTGACAGTGAAACTTGTTTGTAAACATTGATTTTGAAAAACTGCAGTCAACCTGTTTCTAATGCTCTAAAACAGCTTTTCGCCGGCTGAAAATGCCACTTTTGCCACTTACCTTATGGAGTCAATTCCTTGATACAACGTGACTGGAAACAGTTATTGCCTTCATATTTATCATATTTAAACAGCATCTGACAGTAAAGCATGTTTGTAAACATTGATTTTCAAAAAGTGCACTGTTGCTATTTCTAATGCTCTAAAACAGCTTTTCGCGGGCTGAAAATGCCACTTTTGCCACTCACTGTATGGAGTCAATTCCTTCATTCAATGTGACTGGAAACAGCTTTTGCCTTCATATTTATCATATTTGAACAGCATCATACAGTGAAACTTGTTTGTAAACATTGGTTTTGAAAAACTGCAGTCTACCTGTTTCTCATGCTCTATAACAGCTTTTCGCGGGCTGAAAATGCCACTTTTGCCACTTACCTTATAGAGTCAATTCCTTGATACAACGTGACTGGAAACAGCTTTTGCCTTCATATTTATCATATATGAACAGCATCTGACAGTGAAACATGTTTGTAAACATTGATTTTGAAAAACTGCAGTCAACCTGTTTCTAATGCTCTAAAACAGCTTTTCGCGGGCTGAAAATGTCACTTTTGCCACTCACTGTATTGAGTCAATTCCTTCATACTACCTGACTGGAAACAGCTTTTGCCTTCATATTTATCATATTTGAACAGCATCTGACAGTGAAACATGTTTGTATACATTGATTTTAAGAAAGTGCACTGTTGCTATTTCTATTGCTCTAATACAGCTTTTCGCTGGCTGAAAATGCCACTTTTGTCATTTACTGTATGGAGTCAATTCCTTTATACAAAGTGACTGGAAACAGCTTTTGCCTTCATATTTATTATATTTAAACAGCATGTGACAGTGAAACATGTTTGTAAACATTGATTTTCAAATTGTAAACTGTTGCTATGTCTAATGCTCTAAAACAGCTTTTCGCGCGCTGAAAATGCCACTTTTGCCACTCACTGTATTGAGTCAATTCCTTGATACAACGTGACTGGAAACAGCTTTTGCCTTCATATTTATCATATTTGAACAGCATCTGACAGTGAAACATGTTGGTAAACATTGATTTTCAAAAAGTGCACTGTTGCTATTTCTAATGCTCTAAAACAGCTTTTCGCGGGCTGAAAAAGCCACTTTTGCCACTCACTGCATGGAGTCAATTCCTTGACACGATATTATTGGAAAAAGCTTTTGCCTTCATATCTATCATATTTGAACAGCATCTGACAGTGAAACATGTTTGTCAACATTGATTTTCAAATTGTGCACTGTTGCTATGTCTATTGATCTAAAACAGCTTTTCGCGGGCTGAAAATGTCACTTTTGCCACTCACTGTATTGAGTCAATTCCTTCATACAACCTGACTGGAAACAGCTTTTGCCTTCATATTTATCATATCTGAACAGCATCTGACAGTGAAACATGTTTGTATGAATTGATTTTAAAAAAGTGCACTGTTGCTATTTCTATTGCTCTAATACAGCTTTTCGCTGGCTGAAAATGCCACTTTTGCCATTTACTGCATGGAGTCAATTCCTTGATACAACGTGACTGGAAAAAGCATTTGCCTTCATATTTATCATATTTGAACAGCATCTGACAGTGGAACATGTTTGTAAACATTGATTTTGAAAAACTGCAGTCTAGCTGTCTGTCATGCTCTAAAACAGCTGTTCGCGGGCTGAAAATGCCTCTTTTGCCACTCACTGTATTGAGTCAATTCCTTGATACAACGTGACTGGAAACAGCTTTTGCCTTCATATCTATCATATTTGAACAGCATCTGACAGTGAAACATGTTTGTTAACATTGATTTTCAAATTGTGCACTGTTGCTATTTCTAATGCTCTAAAACAGCTTTTCGCTGGCTGAAAATGCCACTTTTGCCACTCACTGTATGGAGTAAATTCCTTCTTACAATGTGACTGGAAACAGCTTTTGCCTTCATATTTATCATATTTGAACAGCATCTGACAGTGAAACTTGTTTGTAAACATTGATTTTGAAAAACTGCAGTCTACCTGTTTCTCATGCTCTATAACAGCTTTTCGCGGGCTGAAAATGCCACTTTTGCCACTTACCTTATGGAGTCAATTCCTTGATACAACATGACTGGAAACAGCTTTTGCCTTCATATTTATCATATTTGAACAGCATCTGACAGTGAAACATGTTTGTAAACATTGATTTTGAAAAACTGCAGTCAACCTGTTTCTAATGCTCTAAAACAGCTTTTCGCGGGCTGAAAATGCCACTTTTGCCACTTACTGTTTGGAGTCAATTCCTTCATCCAACGTGACTGGAAAAAGCTTTTGCCTTCATATCTATCATATTTGAACAGCATCTGACAGTGAAACATGTTTGTAAACATTGATTTTCAAAAAGTGCACTGTTGCTATTTCTAATGCTCTAAAACAGCTATTCGCGGGCTGAAAATGCCACTTTTGCCACTCACTGTATGGAGTCAATTCCTTGATGCAACGTGACTGGAAACAGCTTCTGCCTTCATATTTATCATATTTGAACAGCATCTGACAGTGAAACATGTTTGTAAACATTGATTTTCAAAAACTGGAGTCTAGCTGTTTCTCATGCTCTAAAACGTCTTTTCGTGGGCTGAAATGCCACTTTTGATACTTACTGTATGGAGTAAATTCCTTGATACAACATAACTGGAAACAGCTTTTGCCTTCATATTTATCATATTTGAACAGCATCTGACAGTGAAACATGTTTGTAAACATTGATTTTGAAAAACTGCAGTCTACCTGTTTCTAATGCTCTAAAACAGCTTTTCGCGGGCTGAAAATGCCACTTTTGCAACTCACTGTATGGAGTCATTTCCTTCATCCAACGTGACTGGAAAAAGCTTTTGCCTTCATATCTATCATATTTGAACAGCATCTGACAGTGAAACATGTTTGTAAACATTGATTTTCAAATTGTGCACTGTTGCTATGTCTATTGCTCTAAAACAGCTTTTCGCGGGCTGAAAATGTCACTTTTGCCACTCACTGTATTGAGTCAATTCCTTCATACAAACTGACTGGAAACAGCTTTTGCCTTCATATTTATCATATTTGAACAGCATCTGACAGTGAAACATGTTTGTATACATTGATTTTAAAAAAGTGCACTGTTGCTATTTCTATTGCTCTAAAACAGCTTTTCGCTGGCTGAAAATGCCACTTTTGCCATTTACTGTATGGAGTCAATTCCTTTATACAAAGTGACTGGAAAAAGCTTTTGCCTTCATATTTATCATATTTAAACAGCATGTGACAGTGAAACATGTTTGTAAACATTGATTTTCAAATTGTAAACTGTTGCCATGTCTAATGCTCTAAAACAGCTTTTCGCGCGCTGAAAATGCCACTTTTGCCACTCACTGTATGGAGTCAATTCCTTCATACAACGTGACTGGAAACAGCTTTTGCCTTCATATTTATCATATTTGAACAGCATCTGACAGTGAAACATGTTTGTAAACATTGAATTTGAAAAACTGCAGTCTACCTGTTTCTCATGCTCTAAAACAGCTTTTCGCGGGCTGAAAATGCCACTTTTGATACTTACTGTATGGAGTCAATTCCTCCATACAACGTGACTGGAAACAGCTTTTGCCTTCATATTTATCATATTTGAACAGCATCTGACAGTGAAACATGTTTGTAAACATTGATTTTGAAAAACTGCAGTCTAGCTGTATCTATTGCTCGAAAACAGCTTTTCGCACGCTGAAAATGCCACTTTTGATACTTACTGTATGGAGTCAATTCCTTGATGCATCGTGACTGGAAAAAGCTTTTGCCTTCATATTTATCATATTTGAACAGCATCTGACAGTGAAACATGTTTGTAAACATTGATTTTCAAAAAGTGCACTGTTGCTATTTCTATTGCTCTAAAACAGCTTGTCGCTGGCTGAAAATTCCACTTTTGTCACTTACTGTACGGAGTCAATTCCTTGATAAAATGTGACTGGAAACAGCTTTTGCCTTCATATTCATCATATTTGAATTGCATCATACAGTGAAACATGTTTGCAAACATTGATTTTTAAAAACTGCAGTCTAGCTGTTTCTCATGCTCTAAAACAGGTATTCGCGGCCTGAAAACGCAACTTTTGATACTTACTGTATGGAGTCAATTCCTTGATACAACGTGACTGGAAAGAGCTTTTGCCTTCATATTTATCATATTTGAACAGCAGCTGACCGTGAAACATGTTTGTAAACATTGATTTTGAAAAACTGCAGTCTAGCTGTTTCTCATGCTCTAAAACACCTTTTCGCGGGCTGAAAATGACACTTTTGCCAGGCACTATACGTAGTCAATTCCTTGATACAACGTGACTAGAAACAGCTTTTGCCTTAATATTTATCATATTTGAACAGCATCTGACAGTGAAACATGTTTGTAAACATTGATTTTCAAAAAGTGCACTGTTGTTATGTCTAATGCTCTAAAACAGCTTTTCGCGGACTGAAAATGCCACTTTTGCCACACACTGTATGGAGTCAATTACTTGATACAACGTGACTGGAAACAGCTTTTGGCTTCATATTTATCATATTTGAACAGCATCTGACAGTGAAACATGTTTGTGAACATTGATTTTGAAAAACTAAAGTATAGCTGTTTCTCATGCTCTCAAACAGCTTTTCGCGGGCTGTAAAATCCACTTTTGCGAATTACTGTATGGAGTCAATTACTTGATACAACGTGACTGGAAACAGCTTTTGCCTTCATATTTATCATATTTGAAAACCATCAGACAGTGAAACATGGTTGTAAACATTGATTTTCAAAAGGTCCACTGTTGCTATTTCTACTGCTCTTAAACAGCTTTTCGCGGGCTGAAAATTACACTTTTGCCACTCACTGTATGGAGTCCATTAATTGATACAACGTGACTGGAAACAGCTTTTGCCTTCATATTTATCATATTTGAACAGCATCTGACAGTGAAACATGTTTGTAAACATTGAATTTGAAAAACTGCAGTCTACCTGTTTCTCATGCTCTAAAACAGCTTTTCGCGAGCTGAAAATGCCACTTTTGATACTTACCGTATGGCGTCAATTCCTTCATACAACGTGACAGGAAACAGCTTTTGTCTTCATTTTTATCATATTTGAACAGCATCTGACAGTAAACATTGATTTTCAAAAGGTCCACTGTTGCTATTTCTATTGCTCTAAAAACAGCTTGTCGCTGGCTGAAAATTCCACTTTTGTCACTTACTGTACGGAGTCAATTCCTTGATAAAATGTGACTGGAAACAGCTTTTGCCTTCATATTCATCATATTTGAATTGCATCATACAGTGAAACAAGTTTGTAAACATTGATTTTTAAAAACTGCAGTCTACCTGTTTCTAATGCTCTAAAACCGATTTTCGTATGCTGAAAATGCCACTTTTGCCACTCACTGTGTGGAATCAATTCCTTGATACAACGTGACTGGAAACAGCTTTTGCCTTCATATTTATCATATTTGAACAGCATCTGACAGTGAAACATGTTTGTAAACATTGATTTTGAAAAACTGCAGACTAGCTGTTTTTCCTGCTCTAAAACAGCTTTTCGCGGGCTGAAATTGCCACTTTTGCCACTTACTGTATGGAGTCAATTCCATGATACAACGTGACTGCAGTTTTTAAAAATCAATGTTTACAAACATGTTTCAGTGTCAGATGCTGTTCAAATATGATAAATATGAAGGCAAATCTGTTTCCAGTCTACCTGTTTCTCATGCTCTAAAACAGCTTTTCGCGGGCTGAAAATGCAACTTTTGATACTTACTGTATGGAGTCAATTCCTCCATACAACGTGACTGGAAACAACTTTTGCCTCCAATGTTTTCATATTTGAATAGCATCTGACAGTGAAACATGTTTGTAAACATTGATTTTGAAAAACTGCAGTCTAGCTGTTTCTCATGCTCTAAAACAGCTTTTCGCGGGCTGAAAATGCCACTTTTGATACTTACCGTATGGAGTCAATTCCTTGATACAACGTTACAGGAAACAGCTTTTGCCTTCATTTTTATCATATTTGAACAGCATCTGACAGTAAACATTGATTTTCAAAAAGTGCACTGTTGCTATTTCTTTTGCTCTAAAACAGCTTGTCGCTGGCTGAAAATTCCACTTTTGTCACTTACTGTACGGAGTCAATTCCTTGATAAAATGTGACTGGAAACAGCTTTTGCCTTCATATTCATCATATTTGAATTGCATCATACAGTGAAACATGTTTGCAAACATTGATTTTTAAAAACTGCAGTCTAGCTGTTTCTCATGCTCTAAAACAGGTATTCGCGGCCTGAAAACGCAACTTTTGATACCTACTGTATGGAGTCAATTCCTTGATACAACGTGACTGGAAAGAGCTTTTGCCTTCATATTTATCATATTTGAACAGCAGCTGACCGTGAAACATGTTTGTAAACATTGATTTTGAAAAACTGCAGTCTAGCTGTTTCTCATGCTCTAAAACTGCTTTTCGCGGGCTGAAAATGACACTTTTGCCAGTCACTATACGTAGTCAACTCCTTGATACAACGTGACTAGAAACAGCATTTGCCTTCATATTTGTCATATTTGAAAAGCATCTGACAGTGAAATATGTTTGTAAACATTGATTTTCAAAAAGTGCACTGTTGCAATTTCTAATGCTCTAAAACAGCTTTTCGCGGACTGAAAATGAGACTTTTGCCAGTCACTAAATGTAGTCAATTCCTTGATACAACGTGACTGAAAACAGCTTTTGCCTTAATATTTATCATATTTGAACAGCATCAGACAGTGAAACATGTTTGTACACGCTGATTTTCAAAAGTGCACTGTTGCTATTTCTAATGCTCTAAAACAGCTTTTCCTTGACTGAAGATGCCACTTTTGATACTTACTGTATGGAGTCAATTCCTTGACACAACGTGACTGGAAACAGCTTTTGCCTTCATATTTATTATATTTGAACAGCATCTCACAGTGAAACATTTTTGCACACATTGATTTTGAAAAACTGCACTCTAATTGTTTCTCATGCCTTGAAACAGCTTTTCGCGGGCTGAAAATGCAACTTTTGCCACTAACTGTATGGAGTCAATTCCTTGATACAACGTGACTGGAAACAGCTTTTGCCCTCATTTTTATCATATTTGAACAGCATCTGACAGTGAAACATGTTTGTACACATTATTTTTGAAAAACTGCAGTCTAGCTGTTTCTCATGCTCTAAAAAAGCTTTTTGCTGGCTAAAAATGCCACTTTTGCCACTCACTGTATGGAGTCAATTCCTTGATACAACGTGACTGGAAACAGCCTTTGCCTTCATATTTATCATATTTGCACAGCATCTGACAGTGAAACAAGTTTGTAAACATTGATTTTTAAAAACTGCAGTCTACCTGTTTCTAATGCTCTAAAACCGATTTTCGTATGCTGAAAATGCCACTTTTGCCACTCACTCTCTAATGCTCTAAAACAGCTTTTCGCGGGCTGAAATTGCCACTTTTGCCACTTACTGTATGGAGTCAATTCCATGATACAACGTGACTGGAAACAGCTTTTGCCTTCATATTTATCATATCTGAACAGCATCTGACACTGAAACATGTTTGTAAACATTGATTTTTAAAAACTGCAGTCTACCTGTTTCTCATGCTCTTAAACAGCTTTTCGCGGGCTGAAAATGCCACTGTTGAAACTTACTGTATGGAGTCAATTCCCTTACACAAAGTGACTGGAGAGAGCTTTAGCCTTCATATTTATCATATTTGAACAGCATCTGACAGTGAAACATGTTTGTAAACACTGATTTTGAAAAACTGCAGTCTTATTGTTTCTCATGCTCTGAAACAGCTTTTCGCGGGCTGAAAATGCCACTTTTGATACCTACTGTATGGAGTCAATTCCTTGACACAACGTGACAGGAAACAGCTTTTGCCTTCATTTTTTTCATATTTGAACAGCATCTGACAGTGAAACATGTTTGTAAACATTGATTTTCAAAAAGTGCACTGTTGCTATTTCTAATTCTCTCAAAAAGCTTTTCGCGGGCTGAAAATGCCACTTTTGCCATTAACTGTATGGAGTCAATTCGTTGATACAACGTGACTGGAAACAGGTTTTGCCTTCATATTTATCATATTTGAACAGCATCTGACAGTGAAACATGTTTGTAAACATTGATTTTCAAAAAGTGCACTGTTGCTATTTCTAATGCCCTAAAACTGCTTTTCGCGGGCTGAAAATGCCACTTTTGTCACTAACGGTGTAATCTCAATTCCCTCACACAACGTGACTGGAAACAGCTTTTGGCTTCACATTTATCATATTTGAACAGCATCTGACAGTGAAACATGTTTGTAAACATTGATTTTCAAAAAGTGCACTGTTGCTCTCTCTAATGCTCTAAAACAGCTTTTCGCGGGCTGAAAATGCGACTTTTGCCGCTCACTGTATGGAGTCAATTCCTTGATACAACGTGACTGGAAACAGCTTTTGCCTTCATTTTTATCATATTTGAACAGCATCTGACAGTGAAACATGTTTGTTAACATTGATTTTCAAATTGTGCAGTGTTGCTATGTCGGATGCTCTAAAACAGCTTTTCGCGGCCTGAAAATGCCACTTTTGCCACTCACTGTATGGAGTAAATTCCTTGATACAACATGACTGGAAACAGCTTTAGCCTTCATATTTATCATATTTGAACAGCATCTGACAGTGAAACATGTTTGTAAATATTGATTTAAAAAACTGCAGTGTAGCTGTTTGTCATGCTCTAAAACAGCTTTTCGCGGCCTGAAAATGCCACTTTTGCCACTCACTGCATGGAGTCCATTACTTGATACAACGTGACTGGAAACAGCTTTTGCCTTCATATTTATCATATTTGAACAGCATCTGACAGTGAAACATTTTTGTGAACATTGATTTTAAAAATCTGCAGTCTAAATCTGCAGATTTTAAAACAGCTTTTCGCGGGCTGAAAATGCCAATTTTGCCACTCACTGTATGGAGTCAATTCCTTGATACAACATGACTGGAAACAGCTTTTGCCTTAATATTTATCATATTTGAACAGCATCTGACAGTGAAACATGTTTGTAAACATTGATTTTCAAAAAGTGCACTGTTGTAATGTTTAATGCTCTAAAACAGCTTTTCGCGGACTGAAAATGCAACTTTTGCCACACACCGTATGGAGTCCATTACTTGATACAACGTGACTGGAAACAGCTTTTGCCTTCATATTTATCATATTTGAACAGCATCTGACAGTGAAACATTTTTGTGAACATTGATTTTTAAAATCTGCCGGATACCTGTTTCTCATGCTCTAAAACAGCTTTTCGCGGGCTGAAAATGCGACTTTTGCCACTTAATGTATGGAGTCAATTCCTTGATACAACTTGACTGGAAACAGCTGTTGCCTTCATTTTTGTCATATTTGAACAGCATCTGCAGTAAAACATGTTTGAAAAACATTGATTTTCAAAAAGTGCACTGTTGCTATTTCTAATGCTCTGAAACAGCTTTTCGCGGGCTGAAAATGCCCCTTTTGCCACTCACTATATGTAGTCAATTCCTTGATACAACGTGACTGGAAACAGCTTTTGGCTTCATATTTATCATATTTGAACAGCATCTGACAGTGAAACATGTTTGTAAACATTGATTTTGAAAAACTGCAGTCTAGCAGTTTTTGACTGCAGACTGCAGTCAAAAACTGCAGTCTGCAGTTTTAGAGCGAAAAGCTCTAAAACAGCTTTTCGCGGCCTGAAAGTGCCACTTTTTCCAATTACTGTATGGAGTCAAATCCTTGATACAAAGTGACTGGAGAGAGCTTTAGCCTTCATATTTATCATATTTGAAGAGCATCTGACAGTGAAACATGTTTGTAAACACTGATTTTGAAAAACTGCAGTCTCATTGTTTCTCATGCTCTGAAACAGCTTTTCGCGGGCTGAAAATGCCACTTTTGATACTTACTGTATGGAGTCAATGCCTTGACACAACGTGACTGGAAACAGCTTTTGCCTTCATTTTTTTCATATTTGAACAGCATCTGACAGTGAAACATGTTTGTAAACATTGATTTTCAAAAAGTGCACTGTTCCTATTTCTAATGCTCTAAAAAAGCTTTTAGCGGGCTGAAAATGCCACTTTTGCCATTAACTGTATGGAGTCAATTCCTTGATACAACGTGACTGGAAACAGGTTTTGCCTTCATTTTTTTCATATTTGAACAGCATCTGACAGTGAAACATGTTTGTAAACATTGATTTTCAAAAAGTGCACTGTTGCTATTTCTAATGCTCTAAAACAGCTTTTCGGGGGCTGAAAATGACACTTTTGCCACTCACTATATGTAGTCAACTGCTTGATACAACGTGAATGGAAACAGCTTTTGGCTTCATATTTATCATATTTGAACAGCATCTGACAGTGAAACATGTTTGTAAACATTGATTTTGAAAAACTGCAGTCTAGCTGTTTCTCATGCTCTAAAACAGCTTTTCGCGGGCTGAAAATGCCACTTTTGCCACTCACTGTATGGAGTCAATTCCTTGATGCAACGTGACTGGGAACAGCTTTTGCCTTCATATTTATCATATTTGAACAGCATCTGACAGTGAAACATGTTTGTAAACATTGATTATGAAAAACTGCAGTCTAGCTGTTTCTCATGCTTCTAAAACAGCTTTTCGCGGGCTGAAAATGCCACTTTTGCCAATCACTGTATAGAGTGCAATACTTGATAGAACGTGACTGGAAATAGCTTTTGCCTTCATATTGATCATATTTGAACAGCATCTGACAGTGAAACATGTTTGTAAACATTGATTTTGAAAAACTGCAGTTTTGCTGTTTCTCATGCTCTAAAACAGCTTTTCGCGGGCTGAAAATACCACTTTTGTCACTTTCTGTATGGAGTAAATTCCTTGATACAAGGTGACTGGAAACAGCATTTGCCTTCATATTCATCATATTTGAATAGCATCTGACAGTGAAACATGTTTGCAAACATTGATTTTCAAAAATTGCAGTCTAGATGTTTGTCATGCTCTAAAACAGCTTTTCGCGAGCTTCAAATGCCACTTTTGATACTTACTGGATGGAGTCAATTCCTTGATACAACGTGACTGGAAACAGCTTTTGCCTTCATATTTATCATATTTGAACAGCAGCTGACCGTGAAACATGTTTGTAAACATTGATTTTGAAAAACTGCAGTCTAGCTGTTTCTCGTGCTCTAAAACAGCTTTTCGCGGGCTGAAAATGACACTTTTGCCTCTCACTATACGTAGTCAATTCCTTGATACAACGTGACTAGAAACAGCATTTGCCTTCATATTTGTCATATTTGAACAGCATCTGACAGTGAAACATGTTTGTAAACATTGATTTTAAAAAAGTGCACTGTTGCTATTTCTAATGCTCTAAAACAGCTTTTCCTTGACTGAAAATGCCACTTTTGATACTTACTGTATGGAGTCAATTCCTTGACACAACGTGACAGGAAACAGCTTTTGCCTTCATTTTTTTCATATTTGAACAGCATCTGAAAGTGAAACATGTTTGTAAACATTGGTTTTCAAAAAGTGCACTGTTGCTATTTCTAATTCTCTAAAAAAGCTTTTCGCGGGCTGAAAATGCCACTTTTGCCATTAACTGTATGGAGTCAACTCCTTGATACAACGTGACTGGAAACAGGTTTTGGCTTCATATTTATCATATTTGAACAGCATCTGACAGTGAAACATGTTTGTAAACATTGATTTTGAAAAACTGCAGTCTAGCTTTTTCTAATGCTCTAAAACAGCTTTTCGCGGGCTGAAAATGTCACTTTTGCCACTCACTGTATAGAGTCCATTACTTGATACAACGTGACCGGAAACAGCTTTTGCCTTCATATTTATCATTTTTGAACAGCATCTGACAGTGACACATGTTTGTAAACATTGATTTTCAAAAAGTGCACTGTTACTATTTCTAATGCTCTACAACAGCTTTTCGCGGGCTGAAAATGCCAATTTTGCCACTCACTGTATGGAGTCAATTCCTTGATACAACATGACTGGAAACAGCTTTTGCCTTAATATTTATCATATTTGAACAGCATCTGAAAATGAAACATGTTTGTAAACATTGATTTTCAAAAAGTGCACTGTTGCTATGTCTAATGCTCTAAAACAGCTTTTCGCGGGCTGAAAATGTCACTTTTGCCACACACTGTAT
Organism: Dascyllus trimaculatus; assembly: GCA_024666655.1. Lineage (NCBI taxonomy): Eukaryota > Metazoa > Chordata > Actinopteri > Pomacentridae > Dascyllus > Dascyllus trimaculatus. Next base: position 42,394 of record JAMOIN010001716.1, read on the forward strand.
GGAGTCCATTACTTGATACAACGTGACTGGAAACAGCTTTTGCCTTCATATTTATCATATTTGAACAGCATCTGACAGTGAAACATTTTTGTGAACATTGATTTTTAAAATCTGCAGTCTAAATCTGCAGATTTTAAAACAGCTTTTCGCTGGCTGAAAATGCCAATTTTGCCACTCACTGTATGGAGTCAATTCCTTGATACAACATGACTGGAAACAGCTTTTGCCTTAATATTTATCATATTTGAACAGCATCTGACAGTGAAACATGTTTGTAAACATTGATTTTCAAAAAGTGCACTGTTGTTATGTCTAATGCTCTAAAACAGCTTTTCGCGGACTGAAAATGCAACCAGAAGCCCTGGATAAACACTCAGGTACGTAACATGCTGCGTGCTCGCTGCATTGCATTTAAATCAGGCAATGAGGCCGAGTACAAAGCTGCCAAATACGGACTGAGGAAAGCCATCACAGCTGCAAAGAGGCAGTACAGAGAGAAGCTGGACGGCTTCTATTCCACTGCTGACTCCGGGCGGATGTGGAGGGGCTTGCAGCACATTACAGATTACAGGACTACCACCAGCACCATCAGCTCCACAGACAACCTACCAGATGACCTCAATGCATTCTACACCCGCTTTGAGGCTACAAACAACAACACAGAGACACACACACACCTGGACCACCGGACCCCCTTCACCGCCACCAACAGTCTCATCAGGTCAGGTTCACAAAGTCCTGAAGAGGATCAACCCCCATAAGGCAGCAGGACCAGACAACATCCCTGGCCGCGCTCTCAGAGCATGTGCCAACGAGCTGGCTGATGTCTTCACCTCCATCTTCAACCTTTCCCTCAGCCAGAGCACAGTCCCCTCCTGCTTCAAAACCACAACCATCGTCCCCCTCCCCAAGAAGAGCCCACCTACCTGCCTGAATGACTACAGACCAGTGGCACTCACTCCAATCATTATGAAGTGTTTTGAGAGAGTGGTACTGGCCCACATTCAGAGCAGCATACCGGACACACTTGACCCCCTGCAGTATGCCTACAGGCCCAACAGGTCCACCTCAGACGCCATCTCAGCTGTCCTCCACTACTCCTTGTCCCACCTGGAAAACAAAGACTCCTACATCAGGATGCTCTTTGTGGACTACAGCTCCGCCTTCAACACGGTTGTCCCCCACAAACTCACCCACAAACTGTCAACACTTGGTCTCCACCCCAACCTCTGTGACTGGCTCCTAGACTTCCTGACTGGCAGGCCCCAGTCTGTCAGGATTGGAAATAGGACATCGGCCAGCATTATCACAAATATTGGAACTCCACAGGGATGTGTCCTCAGCCCCATCCTCTACACCCTGTTCACATATGACTGTGTCGCCTCCCACAAGGACAACATCATCCTGAAGTTCGCTGACGACACTGCAGTGATAGGACGCATCACTGCGGGGGACGAAGCGGCCTACAGGATGGAGGTGGCCGGTCTGGTGTCATGGTGCGAGGACAACAACCTCACCCTCAACACAGAAAAGACGAAGGAGATGATAGTGGACATGAGGAAGGAGAGGAGACCTCATCAGCCACTGTTTATCTGGGAGCTTGAAGTGGAGCAGGTGAGCAGCTTTAAATACCTTGGAGTCCACATCACTGAGGACTTCTCATGGACTACCAACACCACACAGCTGGTCGGGAAAGCTCAACAACGGCTGTATTTCCTGAGGAGGCTGAGGAAGTTTGGCATGTCAGCCAGGATCCTCAGCAACTTCTACAGCTGCGTTGTGGAGAGCATCCTGACCAGCTGCATCACCGTGTGGTACGGCAGCACTACTGCTCTGGACCGCAAACGCCTGCAGAGAGTGGTCAGGACTGCTGAGAGGATCACCAGGACTCCACTGCCCTCTCTGCACAGCATCTACCACCGCAGAGTCCACAGGAGAGCTGCCAGCATCACCAAGGACACCACCCACCCACAACACAGACTGTTCACACTCCTGCCCTCAGGACGGAGGTACAGGAGTGTGAAATGCAGGACGACCCGCTTAAGAAACTCTTTTTATCCCACTGCCATCAGAATCCTCAACAGCTGACCGGATTCTACTAAAGACACTAAAGACACTTTAAAAATCCATACACTTGAACTGCAATTATCTTCTGTTTACATTTTCTTGCACTACTTTGCACTAAAATACACTTTACTGTTCATATTTACATTGTTTTTTCTAAATACACTTTACTGTTCATATTTACATTGTTTTTTCTTATTTCTATTTTATTCTATTTTATTTGTATATACTATTTTTATACTTGTTGCTGGTTATCTGAGTGGACAGCAAAGTAAGAATTTCATTGTGCAGGGAAACATGTTTCTTACTGTGCACTTGACAATAAAACTTTGAATCTTGAATCTTTTGCCACACACTGTATGGAGTCCATTACTTGATACAACGTGACTGGAAACAGCTTTTGCCTTCATATTTATCATATTTGAACAGCATCTGACAGTGAAACATTTTTGTGAACATTGATTTTGAAAATCTGCCGGATACCTGTTTCTCATGCTCTAAAACAGCTTTTCGCGGGCTGAAATGCGACTTTTGCCACTTAATGTATGGAGTCAATTCCTTGATACAACTTGACTGGAAACAGCTGTTGCCTTCATTTTTGTCATATTTGAACAGCATCTGCAGTGAAACATGTTTGAAAAACATTGATTTTCAAAAAGTGCACTGTTGCTATTTCTAATGCTCTGAAACAGCTTTTCGCGGGCTGAAAATGCCCCATTTGCCACTCACTATATGTAGTCAATTCCTTGATACAACGTGACTGGAAACAGCTTTTGGCTTCATATTTATCATATTTGAACAGGATCTGACAGTGAAACATGTTTGTAAACATTGATTTTGAAAAACTGCAGTCTAGCAGTTTTTGACTGCAGACTGCAGTCAAAAACTGCAGTCTGCAGTTTTAGAGCGAAAAGCTCTAAAACAGCTTTTCGCGGCCTGAAAGTGCCACTTTTTCCAATTACTGTATGGAGTCAATTCCTTGATACAAAGTGACTGGAGAGAGCTTTAGCCTTCATATTTATCATATTTGAAGAGCATCTGACAGTGAAACATGTTTGTAAACACTGATTTTGAAAAACTGCAGTCTCATTGTTTCTCATGCTCTGAAACAGCTTTTCGCGGGCTGAAAATGTCACTTTTGATACTTACTGTATGGAGTCAATTCCTTGACACAACGTGACAGGAAACAGCTTTTGCCTTCATTTTTTTCATATTTGAACAGCATCTGACAGTGAAACATGTTTGTAAACATTGATTTTCAAAAAGTGCACTGTTGCTATTTCTAATGCTCTAAAAAAGCTTTTCGCGGGCTGAAAATGCCACTTTTGCCATTAACTGTATGGAGTCAATTCCTTGATACAACGTGACTGGAAACAGGTTTTGCCTTCATATTTATCATATTTGAACAGCATCTGACAGTGAAACATGTTTGTAAACATTGATTTTCAAAAAGTGCACTGTTGCTATTTCTAATGCTCTAAAACAGCTTTTCGGGGGCTGAAAATGACACTTTTGCCACTCACTATATGTAGTCAACTGCTTGATACAACGTGAATGGAAACAGCTTTTGGCTTCATATTTATCATATTTGAACAGCATCTGACAGTGAAACATGTTTGTAAACATTGATTTTGAAAAACTGCAGTCTAGCTGTTTCTCATGCTCTAAAACAGCTTTTCGCGGGCTCAAAGTGCCACTTTTGCCACTCACTGTATGGAGTCAATTCCTTGATACAACGTAACTGGAAACAGCTTTTGCTTTCATTTTTATCAGAGTTGAACAGCATCTGACAGTGAAACATGTTTGTAAACATTGATTTTGAAAAACTGCAGTCTAGCTGTTTCTCAAGCTCTAAAACGACTTTTCGCGTGCTGAAAATGCAACTTTTGGTACTTACTGTATGGAGTCAACTCCTTGATACAACGTGACTGGAAACAGCTTTTGCCTTCATATTTATCATATTTGAACAGCATCTGACAGTGAAACATGTTTGTAAACATTGATTATGAAAAACTGCAGTCTAGCTGTTTCTCATGCTCTAAAACAGCTTTTCGCGGGCTGAAAATGCCACTTTTGCCAATCACTGTATAGATTGCATTACTTGATAGAACGTGACTGGAAACAGCTTTTGCCTTCACATTGATCATATTTGAACAGCATCTGACAGTGAAACATGTTTGTAAACATTGATTTTGAAAAACTGCAGTTTTGCAGTTTCTCATGCTCTAAAACAGCTTTTCGCGGGCTGAAAATACCACTTTTGTCACTTTCTGTATGGAGTCAATTCCTTGATACAAGGTGACTGGAAACAGCATTTGCCTTCATATTCATCATATTTGAATAGCATCTGACAGTGAAACATGTTTGCAAACATTGATTTTCAAAAATTGCAGTCTAGATGTTTGTCATGCTCTAAAACAGCTTTTCGCGAGCTTAAAATGCCACTTTTGATACTTACTGGATGGAGTCAATTCCTTGATACAACGTAACTGGAAACAGCCTTTGCCTTCATATTTATCATATTTGAACAGCAGCTGACCGTGAAACATGTTTGTAAACATTGATTTTGAAAAACTGCAGTCTAGCTGTTTCTCATGCTCTAAAACAGCTTTTCGCGGGCTGAAAATGACACTTTTGCCTCTCACTATACGTAGTCAATTCCTTGATACAACGTGACTAGAAACAGCATTTGCCTTCATATTTGTCATATTTGAACAGCATCTGACAGTGAAACATGTTTGTAAACATTGATTTTAAAAAAGTGCACTGTTGCTATTTCTAATGCTCTAAAACAGCTTTTCGCGGGCTGAAAATGCCACTTTTGATACTTACTGTATGGAGTCAATTCCTTGACACAACGTGACAGGAAACAGCTTTTGCCTTCATTTTTTTCATATTTGAACAGCATCTGACAGTGAAACATGTTTGTAAACATTGATTTTCAAAAAGTGCACTGTTGCTATTTCTAAGTCTCTAAAAAAGCTTTTCGCGGGCTGAAAATGCCACTTTTGCCATTAACTGTATGTAGTCAACTCCTTGATACAACGTGACTGGAAACAGGTTTTGGCTTCATATTTATCATATTTGAACAGCATCTGACAGTGAAACATGTTTGTAAACATTGATTTTGAAAAACTGCAGTCTAGCTTTTTCTAATGCTCTAAAACAGCTTTTCGCTGGCTGAAAATGTCACTTTTGCCACTCACTGTATGGAGTCCATTACTTGATACAACGTGACCGGAAACAGCTTTTGCCTTCATATTTATCATTTTTGAACAGCATCTGACAGTGAAACATGTTTGTAAACATTGATTTTCAAAAAGTGCACTGTTACTATTTCTAATGCTCTACAACAGATTCTCGCGGGCTGAAAATGCCAATTTTGCCACTCACTGTATGGAGTCAATTCCTTGATACAACATGACTGGAAACAGCTTTTGCCTTAATATTTATCATATTTGAACAGCATCTGAAAGTGAAACATGTTTGTAAACATTAATTTTCAAAAAGTGCACTGTTGCTATGTCTAATGCTCTAAAACAGCTTTTCGCGGGCTGAAAATGTCACTTTTGCCACACACTGTATGGAGTCCATTACTTGATACAACGTGACTGGAAACAGCTTTTGCCTTCATATTTATCATATTTGAACAGCATCTGACAGTGAAACATTTTTGTGAACATTGATTTTTAAAATCTGCAGTCTAAATCTGCAGATTTTAAAACAGCTTTTCGCTGGCTGAAAATGCTAATTTTGCCACTCACTGTATGGAGTCAATTCCTTGATACAACATGACTGGAAACAGCTTTTGCCTTAATATTTATCATATTTGAACAGCATCTGACAGTGAAACATGTTTGTAAACATTGATTTTCAAAAAGTGCACTGTTGTTATGTCTAATGCTCTAAAACAGCTTTTCGCGGACTGAAAATGCAACTTTTGCCACACACTGTATGGAGTCCATTACTTGATACAACGTGACTGGAAACAGCTTTTGCCTTCATATTTATCATATTTGAACAGCATCTGACAGTGAAACATTTTTGTGAACATTGATTTTGAAAATCTGCCGGATACCTGTTTCTCATGCTCTAAAACAGCTTTTCGCGGGCTGAAAATGCCACTTTTGCCATTAACTGTATGGAGTCAATTCCTTGATACAACGTGACTGGAAACAGGTTTTGCCTTCATATTTATCATATTTGAACAGCATCTGACAGTGAAACATGTTTGTAAACATTGATTTTCAAAAAGTGCACTGTTACTATTTCTAATGCTCTACAACAGCTTTTCGCGGGCTGAAAATGCCAATTTTGCCACTCACTGTATGGAGTCAATTCCTTGATACAACATGACTGGAAACAGCTTTTGCCTTAATATTTATCATATTTGAACAGCATCTGACAGTGAAACATTTTTGTGAACATTGATTTTTAAAATCTGCAGTCTACCTGTTTCTCATGCTCTAAAACAGGTTTTCGCTGGCTGAAAATGCCAATTTTGCCACTCACTGTATGGAGTCAATTCCTTGATACAACATGACTGGAAACAGCTTTTGCCTTCATATTTATCATATTTGAACAGCATCTGACAGTGAAACATGTTGGTAAACATTGATTCTCAAAAAGTGCACTTTTGCTATTTCTGATGCTCGAAAACAGCTTTTCGCGGCCTGAAAATGCCACTTTTGCAACTCACTGTATTGAGTCAATTCCTTGATACAACGTGACTGGAAACAGCTTTTGCCTTCATATTTTTCATATTTGAACAGCATCTGACAGTGAAACATGTTTGTAAACATTGATTTTCAAAAAGTGCACTGTTGTTATTTCTAATGCTCTAAAACAGCTGTTCGCGGGCTGAAAATGCCACTTTTGCCACTCACTGTATTGAGTCAATTCCTTGATACAACGTAACTGGAAACAGCTTTTGCCTTCATATTTATCATATTTGAACAGCATCTGACAGTGAAACATGTTTGTAAACATTGATTTTCAAAAAGTGCACTGTTGCTATGTCTAGTGTTCTAAAACAGCTTTTCGCGGGCTGAAAATGCCACTTTTGCAACTTACCTTATGGAGTCAATTCCTTGATACAACGTGACTGGAAACAGCTTTTGCCTTCATATTTATCATATTTGAACAGCATCTGACAGTGAAACATGTTTGTAAGCATTGATTTTCAAACAGTGCACTGTTGTTATTTCTAATGTTCTAAACCAGCTTTTCGCGGGCTGAAAATGCCACTTTTGCCACTCACTGTATGGAGTCAATTCCTTAATACAACGTGACTGGAAACAGCTTTTGCCTTCATATCTATCATATTTGAACAGCATCTGACAGTGAAACATGTTTGTTAACATTGATTTTCAAATTGTGCACTGTTGCTATGTCTAATGCTCTAAAACAGCTTTTCGCGGGCTGAAAATGCCACTTTTGCCACTCACTGTATGGAGTCAATTCCTTCATACAATGTGACTGGAAACAGCTTTTACCTTCATATTTATCATATCTGAACAGCATCTGACAGTGAAACTTGTTTGTAAACATTGATTTTGAAAAACTGCAGTCTACCTGTTTCTCATGCTCTATAACAGCTTTTCGCGGGCTGAAAATGCCACTTTTGCCACTTACCTTATGGAGTCAATTCCTTGATACAACGTGACTGGAAACAGCTATTGCCTTCATATTTATCATATTTGAACAGCATCTGACAGTGAAACATGTTTGTAAACATTGATTTTGAAAAACTGCAGTCAACCTGTTTCTAATGCTCTAAAACAGCTTTTCGCGGGCTGAAAATGCCACTTTTGCCACTTACTGTTTGGAGTCAATTCCTTGATACAACGTGACTGGAAACAGTTATTGCCTTCATATTTATCATATTTAAACAGCATCTGACAGTGAAGCATGTTTGTAAACATTGATTTTCAAAAAGTGCACTGTTGCTATTTCTAATGCTCTAAACCAGCTTTTCGCGGGCTGAAAATGCCACTTTTGCCACTCACTGTATGGAGTAAATTCCTTGATACAACGTGACTGGAAACAGCTTTTGCCTTCATATCTATCATATTTGAACAGCATCTGACAGTGAAACATGTTTGTTAACATTGATTTTCAAATTGTGCACTGTTGCTATTTCTAATGCTCTAAAACAGCTTTTCGCGCGCTGAAAATGCCACTTTTGCCACTCACTGTATGGAGTAAATTCCTTGATACAACATGACTGGAAACAGCTTTTGCTTTCATATTTATCATATTTGAACAGCATCTGACAGTGAAACATGTTTGTAAACATTGGTTTTGAAATACTGCAGTCTACCTGTTTCTAATGCTCTAAAACAGCTTTTCGCGGGCTGAAAATGCCACTTTTGCAACTCACTGTATGGAGTCAATTCCTTCATCCAACGTGACTGGAAAAAGCTTTTGCCTTCATATCTATCATATCTGAACAGCATCTGACAGTGAAACATGTTTGTAAACATTGGTTTTCAAATTGTGCACTGTTGCTATGTCTATTGCTCTAAAACAGCTTTTCGCGGGATGAAAATGTCACTTTTGCTACTTGTTTTATGGAGTCAATTCCTTGATACAACGTGAATGGAAACAGCTTTTACCTTCATATTTATCATATTTGAACAGCATCTGACAGTGAAACATGTTTGTATACATTGATTTTAAAATAGTGCACTGTTGCTATTTCTATTGCTCTAATACAGCTTTTCGCTGGCTGAAAATGCCACTTTTGCCATTTACTGTATGGAGTCAATTCCTTTATACAAAGTGACTGGAAAAAGCTTTTGCCTTCATATTTATCATATTTGAAAACCATCTGACAGTGAAACATGGTTGTAAACATTGATTTTCAAAAGGTCCACTGTTGCTATTTCTACTGCTCTTAAACATCTTTTCGCGGGCTGAAAATTACACTTTTGCCACTCACTGTATGGAGTCCATTAATTGATACAACGTGACTGGAAACAGCTTTGCCTTCATATTTATCATATTTGAACAGCATCTAACAGTGAAACATGTTTGTAAACATTGAATTTGAAAAACTGCAGTCTACCTGTTTCTCATGCTCTAAAACAGCTTTTCGCGGGCTGAAAATGCCACTTTTGATACTTACTGTATGGAGTCAATTCCTCCATACAACGTGACTGGAAACAACTTTTGCCTCCAGTGTTTTCATATTTGAATAGCATCTGACAGTGAAACATGTTTGTAAACATTGATTTTGAAAAACTGCAGTCTAGCTGTATCTCATGCTCTAAAACAGCTTTTCGCGAGCTGAAAATGCCACTTTTGATACTTACCGTATGGAGTCAATTCCTTGATACAACGTTACAGGAAACAGCTTTTGCCTTCATTTTTATCATATTTAAACAGCATTTGACAGTAAACATTGATTTTCAAAAAGTGCACTGTTGCTATTTCTATTGCTCTAAAACAGCTTGTCGCTGGCTGAAAATTCCACTTTTGTCACTTACTGTACGGAGTCAATTCCTTGATAAAATGTGACTGGAAACAGCTTTTGCCTTCATATTCATCATATTTGAATTGCATCATACAGTGAAACATGTTTGCAAACATTGATTTTTAAAAACTGCAGTCTAGCTGTTTCTCATGCTCTAAAACAGGTATTCGCGGCCTGAAAACGCAACTTTTGATACTTACTGTATGGAGTCAATTCCTTGATACAACGTGACTGGAAAGAGCTTTTGCCTTCATATTTATCATATTTGAACAGCAGCTGACCGTGAAACATGTTTGTAAACATTGATTTTGAAAAACTGCAGTCTAGCTGTTTCTCATGCTCTAAAACACCTTTTCGCGGGCTGAAAATGACACTTTTGCCAGTCACTATACGTAGTCAATTCCTTGATACAACGTGACTAGAAACAGCTTTTGCCTTAATATTTATCATATTTGAACAGCATCTGACAGTGAAACATGTTTGTAAACATTGATTTTCAAAAAGTGCACTGTTGTTATGTCTAATGCTCTAAAACAGCTTTTCGCGGACTGAAAATGCCACTTTTGCCACACACTGTATGGAGTCAATTACTTGATACAACGTGACTGGAAACAGCTTTTGGCTTCATATTTATCATATTTGAACAGCATCTGACAGTGAAACATGTTTGTAAACATTGATTTTCAAAAAGTGCACTGTTGCTATGTCTAATGCTCTAAAACAGCTTTTCGCGGGCTGAAAATGCCACTTTTGCCACTCACTGTATGGAGTCAATTACTTGATACAACGTGACTGGAAACAGCTTTTGCCTTCATATTTATCATATTTGAAAACCATCTGACAGTGAAACATGGCTGTAAACATTGATTTTCAAAAGGTCCACTGTTGCTATTTCTACTGCTCTTAAACAGCTTTTCGCGGGCTGAAAATTACACTTTTGCCACTCACTGTATGGAGTCCATTAATTGATACAACGTGACTGGAAACAGCTTTTGCCTTCATATTTATCATATTTGAACAGCATCTGACAGTGAAACATGTTTGTAAACATTGAATTTGAAAAACTGCAGTCTACCTGTTTCTCATGCTCTAAAACAGCTTTTCGCGAGCTGAAAATGCCACTTTTGATACTTACCGTATGGCGTCAATTCCTTGATACAACGTGACAGGAAACAGCTTTTGCCTTCATTTTTATCATATTTGAACAGCATCTGACAGTAAACATTGATTTTCAAAAGGTCCACTGTTGCTATTTCTATTGCTCTAAAACAGCTTGTCGCTGGCTGAAAATTCCACTTTTGTCACTTACTGTACGGAGTCAATTCCTTGATAAAATGTGACTGGAAACAGCTTTTGCCTTCATATTCATCATATTTGAATTGCATCATACAGTGAAACAAGTTTGTAAACATTGATTTTTAAAAACTGCAGTCTACCTGTTTCTAATGCTCTAAAACCGATTTTCGTATGCTGAAAATGCCACTTTTGCCACTCACTGTGTGGAATCAATTCCTTGATACAACGTGACTTGAAACAGCTTTTGCCTTCATATTTATCATATTTGAACAGCATCTGACAGTGAAACATGTTTGTAAACATTGATTTTGAAATACTGCAGACTAGCTGTTTTTCCTGCTCTAAAACAGCTTTTCGCGGGCTGAAATTGCCACTTTTGCCACTTACTGTAAAGAGTCAATTCCATGATACAACGTGACTGCAGTTTTTAAAAATCAATGTTTACAAACATGTTTCACTGTCAGATGCTGTTCAAATATGATAAATATGAAGGCAAAAGCTGTTTCCAGTCTACCTGTTTCTCATGCTCTAAAACAGCTTTTCGCGGGCTGAAAATGCCACTTTTGATACTTACTGTATGGAGTCAATTCCTCCATACAACGTGACTGGAAACAACTTTTGCCTCCAATGTTTTCATATTTGAATAGCATCTGACAGTGAAACATGTTTGTAAACATTTATTTTGAAAAACTGCAGTCTAGCTGTATCTCATGCTCTAAAACAGCTTTTCGCGAGCTGAAAATGCCACTTTTGATACTTACCGTATGGAGTCAATTCCTTGATACAACGTTACAGGAAACAGCTTTTGCCTTCATTTTTATCATATTTAAACAGCATCTGACAGTAAACATTGATTTTCAAAAAGTGCACTGTTGCTATTTCTATTGCTCTAAAACAGCTTGTCGCTGGCTGAAAATTCCACTTTTGTCACTTACTGTACGGAGTCAATTCCTTGATAAAATGTGACTGGAAACAGCTTTTGCCTTCATATTCATCATATTTGAATTGCATCATACAGTGAAACATGTTTGCAAACATTGATTTTTAAAAACTGCAGTCTAGCTGTTTCTCATGCTCTAAAACAGGTATTCGCGGCCTGAAAACGCAACTTTTGATACTTACTGTATGGAGTCAATTCCTTGATACAACGTGACTGGAAAGAGCTTTTGCCTTCATATTTATCATATTTGAACAGCAGCTGACCGTGAAACATGTTTGTAAACATTGATTTTCAAAAAGTGCACTGTTGCTATTTCTATTGCTCTAAAACAGCTTGTCGCGGGCTGAAAATGACACTTTTGCCAGTCACTATACGTAGTCAATTCCTTGATACAACGTGACTAGAAACAGCATTTGCCTTCATATTTGTCATATTTGAAAAGCATCTGACAGTGAAACATGTTTGTAAACATTGATTTTCAAAAAGTGCACTGTTGCTATTTCTAATGCTCTAAAACAGCTTTTCCTTGACTGAAGATGCCACTTTTGATACTTACTGTATGGAGTCAATTCCTTGACACAACGTGACTGGAAACAGCTTTTGCCTTCATATTTATCATATTTGAACAGCATCTCACAGTGAAACATTTTTGCACACATTGATTTTGAAAAACTGCACTCTAATTGTTTCTCATGCCTTGAAACAGCTTTTCGCGGGCTGAAAATGCAACTTTTGCCACTTACTGTATGGAGTCAATTCCTTGATACAACGTGACTGGAAACAGCTTTTGCCCTCATTTTTATCATATTTGAACAGCATCTGACAGTGAAACATGTTTGTACACATTATTTTTGAAAAACTGCAGTCTAGCTGTTTCTCATGCTCTAAAAAAGCTTTTTGCTGGCTAAAAATGCCACTTTTGCCACTCACTGTATGGAGTCAATTCCTTGATACAACGTGACTGGAAACAGCCTTTGCCTTCATATTTATCATATTTGCACAGCATCTGACAGTGAAACAAGTTTGTAAACATTGATTTTTAAAAACTGCAGTCTACCTGTTTCTAATGCTCTAAAACCGATTTTCGTATGCTGAAAATGCCACTTTTGCCACTCACTGTCTAATGCTCTAAAACAGCTTTTCGCGGGCTGAAATTGCCACTTTTGCCACTTACTGTATGGAGTCAATTCCATGATACAACGTGACTGGAAACAGCTTTTGCCTTCATATTTATCATATCTGAACAGCATCTGACACTGAAACATGTTTGTAAACATTGATTTTTAAAAACTGCAGTCTACCTGTTTCTCATGCTCTTAAACAGCTTTTCGCGGGCTGAAAATGCCACTGTTGAAACTTACTGTATGGAGTTAATTCCCTTACACAAAGTGACTGGAGAGAGCTTTAGCCTTCATATTTATCATATTTCAACAGCATCTGACAGTGAAACATGTTTGTAAACATTGATTTTCAAAAAGTGCACTGTTGCTATTTCTAATGCTCTAAAACAGCTTTTCGGGGGCTGAAAATGACACTTTTGCCACTCACTATATGTAGTCAACTCCTTGATACAACGTGAATGGAAACAGCTTTTGGCTTCATATTTATCATATTTGAACAGCATCTGACAGTGAAACATGTTTGTAAACATTGATTTTGAAAAACTGCAGTCTAGCTTTTTCTAATGCTCTAAAACAGCTTTTCCTTGACTGAAGATGCCACTTTTGCCACTCACTGTATAGAGTCCATTACTTGATACAACGTGAACGGAAACAGCTTTTGCCTTCATATTTATCATTTTTGAACAGCATCTGACAGTGAAACATGTTTGTAAACATTGATTTTCAAAAAGTGCACTGTTACTATTTCTAATGCTCTACAACAGATTTTCGCGGGCTGAAAATGCCAATTTTGCCACTCACTGTATGGAGTCAATTCCTTGATACAACATGACTGGAAACAGCTTTTGCCTTAATATTTATCATATTTGAACAGAATCTGAAAGTGAAACATGTTTGTAAACATTGATTTTCAAAAAGTGCACTGTTGCTATGTCTAATGCTCTAAAACAGCTTTTCGCGGGCTGAAAATGTCACTTTTGCCACACACTGTATGGAGTCCATTACTTGATACAACGTGACTGGAAACAGCTTTTGCCTTCATATTTATCATATTTGAACAGCATCTGACAGTGAAACATTTTTGTGAACATTGATTTTAAAATCTGCAGTCTAAATCTGCAGATTTTAAAACAGCTTTTCGCTGGCTGAAAATGCCAATTTTGCCACTCACTGTATGGAGTCAATTCCTTGATACAACATGACTGGAAACAGCTTTTGCCTTAATATTTATCATATTTGAACAGCATCTGACAGTGAAACATGTTGTAAACATTGATTTTCAAAAAGTGCACTGTTGTTATGTCTAATGCTCTAAAACAGCTTTTCGCGGACTGAAAATGCAACTTTTGCCACACACTGTTGGAGTCCATTACTTGATACAACGTGACTGGAAACAGCTTTTGCCTTCATATTTATCATATTTGAACAGCATCTGACAGTGAAACATTTTTGTGAACATTGATTTTGAAAATCTGCCGGATACCTGTTTCTCATGCTCTAAAACAGCTTTTCGCGGGCTGAAAATGCGACTTTTGCCACTTAATGTATGGAGTCAATTCCTTGATACAACTTGACTGGAAACAGCTGTTGCCTTCATTTTTGTCATATTTGAACAGCATCTGCAGTGAAACATGTTTGAAAAACATTGATTTTCAAAAAGTGCACTGTTGCTATTTCTAATGCTCTGAAACAGCTTTTCGCGGGCTGAAAATGCCCCTTTTGCCACTCACTATATGTAGTCAATTCCTTGATACAACGTGACTGGAAACAGCTTTTGGCTTCATATTTATCATATTTGAACAGCATCTGACAGTGAAACATGTTTGTAAACACTGATTTTGAAAAACTGCAGTCTCATTGTTTCTCATGCTCTGAAACAGCTTTTCGCGGCCTGAAAGTGCCACTTTTTCCAATTACTGTATGGAGTCAATTCCTTGATACAAAGTGACTGGAGAGAGCTTTAGCCTTCATATTTATCATATTTGAAGAGCATCTGACAGTGAAACATGTTTGTAAACACTGATTTTGAAAAACTGCAGTCTCATTGTTTCTCATGCTCTGAAACAGCTTTTCGCGGGCTGAAAATGCCACTTTTGATACTTACTGTATGGAGTCAATTCCTTGACACAACGTGACAGGAAACAGCTTTTGCCTTCATTTTTTTCATATTTGAACAGCATCTGACAGTGAAACATGTTTGTAAACATTGATTTTCAAAAAGTGCACTGTTGCTATTTCTAATGCTCTAAAAAAGCTTTTCGCGGGCTGAAAATGCCACTTTTGCCATTAACTGTATGGAGTCAATTCCTTGATACAACGTGACTGGAAACAGGTTTTGCCTTCATATTTATCATATTTGAACAGCATCTGACAGTGAAACATGTTTGTAAACATTGATTTTCAAAAAGTGCACTGTTGCTATTTCTAATGCTCTAAAACAGCTTTTCGGGGGCTGAAAATGACACTTTTGCCACTCACTATATGTAGTCAACTGCTTGATACAACGTGAATGGAAACAGCTTTTGGCTTCATATTTATCATATTTGAACAGCATATGACAGTGAAACATGTTTGTAAACATTGATTTTGAAAAACTGCAGTCTAGCTGTTTCTCATGCTCTAAAACAGCTTTTCGCGGGCTCAAAGTGCCACTTTTGCCACTTATTGTATGGA
Organism: Dascyllus trimaculatus; assembly: GCA_024666655.1. Lineage (NCBI taxonomy): Eukaryota > Metazoa > Chordata > Actinopteri > Pomacentridae > Dascyllus > Dascyllus trimaculatus. Next base: position 57,965 of record JAMOIN010001716.1, read on the forward strand.
GTCAATTCCTTGATACAACGTAACTGGAAACAGCTTTTGCTTTCATTTTCATCATAGTTGAACAGCATCTGACAGTGAAACATGTTTGTAAACACTGATTTTGAAAAACTGCAGTCTAGCTGTTTCTCAAGCTCTAAAACGACTTTTCGCGTGCTGAAAATGCAACTTTTGATACTTACTGTATGGAGTCAACTCCTTGATACAACGTGACTGGAAACAGCTTTTGCCTTCATATTTATCATATTTGAACAGCATCTGACAGTGACACATGTTTGTAAACATTGATTATGAAAAACTGCAGTCTAGCTGTTTCTCATGCTCTAAAACAGCTTTTCGCGGGCTGAAAATGCCACTTTTGCCAATCACTGTATAGATTGCATTACTTGATAGAACGTGACTGGAAACAGCTTTTGCCTTCATATTGATCATATTTGAACAGCATCTGACAGTGAAACATGTTTGTAAACATTGATTTTGAAAAACTGCAGTTTTGCTGTTTCTCATGCTCTAAAACAGCTTTTCGCGGGCTGAAAATACCACTTTTGTCACTTTCTGTATGGAGTCAATTCCTTGATACAAGGTGACTGGAAACAGCATTTGCCTTCATATTCATCATATTTGAATAGCATCTGACAGTGAAACATGTTTGCAAACATTGATTTTCAAAAATTGCAGTCTAGATGTTTGTCATGCTCTAAAACAGCTTTTCGCGAGCTTAAAATGCCACTTTTGATACTTACTGGATGGAGTCAATTCCTTGATACAACCTGACGGGAAACAGCTTTTGCCTTCATATTTATCATATTTGAACAGCAGCTGACCGTGAAACATGTTTGTAAACATTGATTTTGAAAAACTGCAGTCTAGCTGTTTCTCATGCTCTAAAACAGCTTTTCGCAGGCTGAAAATGACACTTTTGCCTCTCACTATACGTAGTCAATTCCTTGATACAACGTGACTAGAAACAGCATTTGCCTTCATATTTGTCATATTTGAACAGCATCTGACAGTGAAACATGTTTGTAAACATTGATTTTAAAAAAGTGCACTGTTGCTATTTCTAATGCTCTAAAACAGCTTTTCCTTGACTGAAAATGCCACTTTTGGTACTTACTGTATGGAGTCAATTCCTTGACACAACGTGACAGGAAACAGCTTTTGCCTTCATTTTTTTCATATTTGAACAGCATCTGACAGTGAAACATGTTTGTAAACATTGATTTTCAAAAAGTGCACTGTTGCTATTTCTAATTCTCTAAAAAAGCTTTTCGCGGGCTGAAAATGCCACTTTTGCCATTAACTGTATGTAGTCAACTCCTTGATACAACGTGACTGGAAACAGGTTTTGGCTTCATATTTATCATATTTGAACAGCATCTGACAGTGAAACATGTTTGTAAACATTGATTTTGAAAAACTGCAGTCTAGCTTTTTCTAATGCTCTAAAACAGCTTTTCGCGGGCTGAAAATGTCACTTTTGCCACTCACTGTATAGAGTCCATTACTTGATACAACGTGACCGGAAACAGCTTTTGCCTTCATATTTATCATTTTTGAACAGCATCTGACAGTGAAACATGTTTGTAAACATTGATTTTCAAAAAGTGCACTGTTACTATTTCTAATGCTCTACAACAGCTTTTCGCGGGCTGAAAATGCCAATTTTGCCACTCACTGTATGGAGTCAATTCCTTGATACAACATGACTGGAAACAGCTTTTGCCTTAATATCTATCATATTTGAACAGCATCTGAAAGTGAAACATGTTTGTAAACATTGATTTTCAAAAAGTGCACTGTTGCTATGTCTAATGCTCTAAAAAAGCTTTTCGCGGGCTGAAAATGTCACTTTTGCCACACACTGTATGGAGTCCATTACTTGATACAACGTGACTGGAAACAGCTTTTGCCTTCATATTTATCATATTTGAACAGCATCTGACAGTGAAACATTTTTGTGAACATTGATTTTTAAAATCTGCAGTCTAAATCTGCAGATTTTAAAACAGCTTTTCGCTGGCTGAAAATGCCAATTTTGCCACTCACTGTATGGAGTCAATTCCTTGATACAACATGACTGGAAACAGCTTTTGCCTTAATATTTATCATATTTGAACAGCATCTGACAGTGAAACATGCTTGTAAACATTGATTTTCAAAAAGTGCACTGTTGTTATGTCTAATGCTCTAAAACAGCTTTTCGCGGACTGAAAATGCAACCAGAAGCCCTGGATAAACACTCAGGTACGTAACATGCTGCGTGCTCGCTGCATTGCATTTAAATCAGGCAATGAGGCCGAGTACAAAGCTGCCAAATACGGACTGAGGAAAGCCATCACAGCTGCAAAGAGGCAGTACAGAGAGAAGCTGGACGGCTTCTATTCCACTGCTGACTCCGGGCGGATGTGGAGGGGCTTGCAGCACATTACAGATTACAGGACTACCACCAGCACCATCAGCTCCACAGACAACCTACCAGATGACCTCAATGCATTCTACACCCGCTTTGAGGCTACAAACAACAACACAGAGACACACACACACACCTGGACCACCGGACCCCCTTCACCGCCACCAACAGTCTCATCAGGTCAGGTTCACAAAGTCCTGAAGAGGATCAACCCCCATAAGGCAGCAGGACCAGACAACATCCCTGGCCGCGCTCTCAGAGCATGTGCCAACGAGCTGGCTGATGTCTTCACCTCCATCTTCAACCTTTCCCTCAGCCAGAGCACAGTCCCCTCCTGCTTCAAAACCACAACCATCGTCCCCCTCCCCAAGAAGAGCCCACCTACCTGCCTGAATGACTACAGACCAGTGGCACTCACTCCAATCATTATGAAGTGTTTTGAGAGAGTGGTACTGGCCCACATTCAGAGCAGCATACCGGACACACTTGACCCCCTGCAGTATGCCTACAGGCCCAACAGGTCCACCTCAGACGCCATCTCAGCTGTCCTCCACTACTCCTTGTCCCACCTGGAAAACAAAGACTCCTACATCAGGATGCTCTTTGTGGACTACAGCTCCGCCTTCAACACGGTTGTCCCCCACAAACTCACCCACAAACTGTCCACACTTGGTCTCCACCCCACCCTCTGTGACTGGCTCCTAGACTTCCTGACTGGCAGGCCCCAGTCTGTCAGGATTGGAAATAGGACATCGGCCAGCATTATCACAAATATTGGAACTCCACAGGGATGTGTCCTCAGCCCCATCCTCTACACCCTTTTCACATATGACTGTGTCGCCTCCCACAAGGACAACATCATCCTGAAGTTCGCTGACGACACTGCAGTGATAGGACGCATCACTGCGGGGGACGAAGCGGCCTACAGGATGGAGGTGGCCGGTCTGGTGTCATGGTGCGAGGACAACAACCTCACCCTCAACACAGAAAAGACGAAGGAGATGATAGTGGACATGAGGAAGGAGAGGAGACCTCATCAGCCACTATTTATCCGGGAGCTTGAAGTGGAGCGGGTGAGCAGCTTCAAATACCTTGGGGTCCACATCACTGAGGACTTCTCATGGACTTCCAACACCACACAGTTGGTCAGGAAAGCTCAACAGCGGCTGTATTTCCTGAGGAAGCTGAGGAAGTTTGGCATGTCAGCCAGGATCCTCAGCAACTTCTACAGCTGCGTTGTGGAGAGCATCCTGACCAGCTGCATCACTGTGTGGTACGGCAGCACTACTGCTCTGGACCGCAAACGCCTGCAGAGAGTGGTCAGGACTGCTGAGAGGATCACCAGGACTCCACTGCCCTCTCTGCATAGCGTCTACCACTGCAGGGTCCACAGGAGAGCTGCCAGCATCACCAAGGACACCACCCACCCACAACACGGACTGTTCACACTCCTGCCCTCAGGACGGAGGTACAGGAGTGTGAAATGCAGGACGACCCGCTTAAGAAACTCTTTTTATCCCACTGCCATCAGAATCCTCAACAGCTGACCGGATTCCACTAAAGACACTTTAAAAATCCATACACTTGAACTGCAATTATCTTCTGTTTACATTTTCTTGCACTACTTTGCACTAAAATACACTTTACTGTTCATATTTACATTGTTTTTTTCTAAATACACTTTACTGTTCATATTTACATTGTTTTTTCTTATTTCTATTTTATTCTATTTTATTTGTATATAATATTTTTATACTTGTTGCTGGTTATCTGAGTGGACAGCAAAGTAAGAATTTCATTGTGCAGGGAAACGTGTTTCTTACTGTGCACTTGACAATAAAACTTTGAATCTTGAATCTTTTGCCACACACTGTATGGAGTCCATTACTTGATACAACGTGACTGGAAACAGCTTTTGCCTTCATATTTATCATATTTGAACAGCATCTGACAGTGAAACATTTTTGTGAACATTGATTTTGAAAATCTGCCGGATACCTGTTTCTCATGCTCTAAAACAGCTTTTCGCGGGCTGAAAATGCGACTTTTGCCACTTAATGTATGGAGTCAATTCCTTGATACAACTTGACTGGAAACAGCTGTTGCCTTCATTTTTGTCATATTTGAACAGCATCTGCAGTGAAACATGTTTGAAAAACATTGATTTTCAAAAAGTGCACTGTTGCTATTTCTAATGCTCTGAAACAGCTTTTCGCGGTCTGAAAATGCCCCTTTTGCCACTCACTATATGTAGTCAATTCCTTGATACAACGTGACTGGAAACAGCTTTTGGCTTCATATTTATCATATTTGAACAGGATCTGACAGTGAAACATGTTTGTAAACATTGATTTTGAAAAACTGCAGTCTAGCAGTTTTTGACTGCAGACTGCAGTCAAAAACTGCAGTCTGCAGTTTTAGAGCGAAAAGCTCTAAAACAGCTTTTCGCGGCCTGAAAGTGCCACTTTTTCCAATTACTGTATGGAGTCAATTCCTTGATACAAAGTGACTGGAGAGAGCTTTAGCCTTCATATTTATCATATTTGAAGAGCATCTGACAGTGAAACATGTTTGTAAACACTGATTTTGAAAAACTGCAGTCTCATTGTTTCTCATGCTCTGAAACAGCTTTTCGCGGGCTGAAAATGCCACTTTTGATACTTACTCTATGGAGTCAATTCCTTGACACAACGTGACAGGAAACAGCTTTTGCCTTCATTTTTTTCATATTTGAACAGCATCTGACAGTGAAACATGTTTGTAAACATTGATTTTCAAAAAGTGCACTGTTGCTATTTCTAATGCTCTAAAAAAGCTTTTCGCGGGCTGAAAATGCCACTTTTGCCATTAACTGTATGGAGTCAATTCCTTGATACAACGTGACTGGAAACAGGTTTTGCCTTCATATTTATCATATTTGAACAGCATCTGACAGTGAAACATGTTTGTAAACATTGATTTTCAAAAAGTGCAGTCTAGCTTTTTCTAATGCTCTAAAACAGCTTTTCGCGGTCTGAAAATGCCACTTTTGCCACTTGCTGTATGGAGTCATTCCTTGATACAACGTGACTGGAAACAGCTTTTGCCTTCATATTTATCATATTTGAACAGCATCTGACAGTGAAACATGTTTGTAAACATTGATTTTGAAAAACTGCAGTCAACCTGTTTCTAATGCTCTAAAACAGCTTTTCGCGGGCTGAAAATGCCACTTTTGCCACTCACTGTATGGAGTAAATTCCTTGATACAACGTGACTGGAAACAGCTTTTGCCTTCATATCTATCATATTTGAACAGCATCTGACAGTGAAACATGTTTGTTAACATTGATTTTCAAATTGTGCACTGTTGCTATGTCTAATGCTCTAAAACAGCTTTTCGCGGGCTGAAAATGCCACTTTTGCCACTCACTGTATGGAGTCAATTCCTTCATACAATGTGACTGGAAACAGCTTTTGCCTTCATATTTATCATATTTGAACAGCATCTGACAGTGAAACTTGTTTGTAAACATTGATTTTGAAAAACTGCAGTCTACCTGTTTCTATTGCTCTAAAACAGCTTTTCGCGGGCAGAAAATGCCACTTTTGCCATTTACAGTTTGGAGTCAATTCCTTGATACAACGTGACTGGAAACAGTTATTGCCTTCATATCTATCATATGTGAAGAGCATCTGACAGTGAAACATGTTTGTAAACATTGATTTTCAAATTGTGCACTGTTGCTATGTCTATTGGTCTAAAACAGCTTTTCGCGGGCTGAAAATGTCACTTTTGCCACTCACTGTATTGAGTCAATTCCTTCATACAACCTGACTGGAAACAGCTTTTGCCTTCATATTTATCATATTTGAACAGCATCTGACAGTGAAACATGTTTGTATTCATTGATTTTAAAAAAGTGCACTGTTTCTATTTCTATTGCTCTAAAACAGCTTTTCGCTGGCTGAAAATGCCACTTTTGCCACTCACTGTATGGAGTCAATTCCTTCATACAATGTGACTGGAAACAGCTTTTGCCTTCATATTTATCATATTTGAACAGCATCTGACAGTGAAACTTGTTTGTAAACATTGATTTTGAAAAACTGCAGTCTACCTGTTTCTCATGCTCTATAACAGCTTTTCGCGGGCTGAAAATGCCACTTTTGCCACTTACCTTATGGAGTCAATTCCTTGATACAACGTGACTGGAAACAGCTTTTGCCTTCATATTTATCATATTTGAACAGCATCTGACAGTGAAACATGTTTGTAAACATTGATTTTGAAAAACTGCAGTCAACCTGTTTCTAATGCTCTAAAACAGCTTTTCGCGGGCTGAAAATGTCACTTTTGCCACTCACTGTATAGAGTCCATTACTTGATACAACGTGACCGGAAACAGCTTTTGCCTTCATATTTATCATTTTTGAACAGCATCTGACAGTGAAACATGTTTGTAAACATTGATTTTCAAAAAGTGCACTGTTACTATTTCTAATGCTCTACAACAGCTTTTCGCGGGCTGAAAATGCCAATTTTGCCACTCACTGTATGGAGTCAATTCCTTGATACAACATGACTGGAAACAGCTTTTGCCTTAATATTTATCATATTTGAACAGCATCTGACAGTGAAACATTTTTGTGAACATTGATTTTTAAAATCTGCAGTCTACCTGTTTCTCATGCTCTAAAACAGCTTTTCGCGGGCTGAAAATACCACTTTTGTCACTTTCTGTATGGAGTCAATTCCTTGATACAAGGTGACTGGAAACAGCATTTGCCTTCATATTCATCATATTTGAATAGCATCTGACAGTGAAACATGTTTGCAAACATTGATTTTCAAAAATTGCAGTCTAGATTTTTGTCATGCTCTTAAACAGCTTTTCGCGAGCTTAAAATGCCACTTTTGTTACTTACTGTATGTAGTCAACTCCTTGATACAACGTGACTGGAAACAGGTTTTGGCTTCATATTTATCATATTTGAACAGCATCTGACAGTGAAACATGTTTGTAAACATTGATTTTGAAAAACTGCAGTCTAGCTTTTTCTAATGCTCTAAAACAGCTTTTCGCGGGCTGAAAATGTCACTTTTGCCACTCACTGTATGGAGTCCATTACTTGATACAACGTGACCGGAAACAGCTTTTGCCTTCATATTTATCATTTTTGAACAGCATCTGACAGTGAAACATGTTTGTAAACATTGATTTTCAAAAAGTGCACTGTTACTATTTCTAATGCTCTGAAACAGCTTTTCGCGGGCTGAAAATGCCAATTTTGCCACTCACTGTATGGAGTCAATTCCTTGATACAACATGACTGGAAACAGCTTTTGCCTTAATATTTATCATATTTGAACAGCATCTGAAAGTGAAACATGTTTGTAAACATTGATTTTCAAAAAGTGCACTGTTGCTATGTCTAATGCTCTAAAACAGCTTTTCGCAGGCTGAAAATGTCACTTTTGCCACACACTGTATGGAGTCCATTACTTGATACAACGTGACTGGAAACAGCTTTTGCCTTCATATTTATCATATTTGAACAGCATCTGACAGTGAAACATTTTTGTGAACATTGATTTTTAAAATCTGCAGTCTAAATCTGCAGATTTTAAAACAGCTTTTCGCTGGCTGAAAATGCCAATTTTGCCACTCACTGTATGGAGTCAATTCCTTGATACAACATGACTGGAAACAGCTTTTGCCTTAATATTTATCATATTTGAACAGCATCTGACAGTGAAACATGTTTGTAAACATTGATTTTCAAAAAGTGCACTGTTGCTATGTCTAATGCTCTAAAACAGCTTTTCGCGGGCTGAAAATGCCACTTTTGACAC
>JAMOIN010002011.1:0-66192 GCA_024666655.1 Dascyllus trimaculatus
GATGCGACATATTTCAGAAATTTTACATGCGTCTGAAGTCAGTCTTGCCTTTATCCTGTTTGGATGTTTTTCTTCCGACACACTAATTTTCCTGCTCTGTGTAGGAACAGCAGAGGTAACACTAGACTGCTGGGAAGATTAAACCAGAGACCACCTGCAATTATCCAACAATCACTGTATCTTCCCAACATAATGGCTACAGACTGACCCAGATCCCAAGTAAACCTCAACACCAGCACTCCCAGTATGACCATAATGGTGTAGAATGCCCTCTGCTTTGATTGGTCAACCCTTTCTCTGCACCCACCCTGTTCCCCTGGACCTGGACGAATCAGAACACAGAGAACAGAAAGGCTGCAGAAGGAGACGGCTGATAGAGATAATATCAAGATGCAGAGATCTATGATGGAAGACTGATCCATCAGACCTATCGCTGCACAGCAAAGCAGCCAGACACAGCCAATGCTGATGTTTCTGATCCTGATCCCTCTCTCTTTTCTCAGGCTCAGGTAGGTGATGGGATGAACCACAGCCAGGTAGCGCTCCACACAGGTCAAGACGTGGAAAAATGTCTGTCCATACCAATTAAAAATACCAAGAGTGGGCCACACTAATAATATCTTCAACTGATTACTGAAGACGCCAAAACAGCAGAGAATAGACACAAAAACACCAATCAGCTCCATGGTGACCATGTGGTAGGTGAAGCTGTCGGAGTGACTCATGGTTGCTGCTGAGGAGGTGGAGCGTTTTTTCCTCTATTGTTGGAGACCATGGTAGATGATGAAGATGCAGAGAGGGAGGAGGAGGATGATGTAGGTTATCTGCTATGAAGCGAAGATAAAGGAGGCTGGTCTGTTAACAAGACAATAAAAGCCTAAAAGGAGGTCAGAGCTGACAGAAGACAGGTTTGCATGAAGAAGAGAGTCACTGGTGGATGAGGAGTTTACCGACATGTCTGAAAGGGAAAAAAGAGACATGACACTCATGTAATTGATATATATATATATATATATATATATATATATATGTGTGTGTGTGTGTGTCTATATTTCCTCTATTTTTCCTTTGTGAACCTCATACAAAGATATCACATTGGGCCCCAGCAACACAGCACAACAGACCACAGCCACCCTGAAAATATGACACTGCAGTCATGCAACATTCTGCATACAGTGGAATTCAATATTTAATGGATGACGAGAAATATATTCTGTCACACACAGTCACAGTTTGTCAGCTGCATATCAGAAAATAATATTATTTAAAAGCTTTTTTATTTCTGTTATTTTGTACATTTAGAGTAAGAAAGTAATCCATGTAGTTACTCAGCAGTCAAAAGATGTAGATCTAATTGCAGCAGCAAAGTGATGTAGACTTCAGTGAATCAATAATTATGATCTCATGACTGGCTTCAGAGGACTTTAAAAAGCTGTTCAGCATAATAAGTAAAATTAGGTGTATGTTTAACAGTGTTGACTGCAGGATTTTTAAGCTGTAACAGAATATTTTTAGGATGTAGTTTTGCTCCTCTTACTTCAGTAAATGATCTTAGTACTTCTAAGGACGAAAGTAAGTTTAATTTCCATCACTCACAAACAACATCCGTCTGTCTTATTAAAAACTGGGTGATCTCTTCTCTCTTAGTGTTTTCTTTATTCTATATAATTTTGGAATGCAGAGTTTTCTTGAAGAAGCTGGAACTAGAAAATATCGTTTAAATAGATTGTTAATGATATTCCGAAAAAAATTAAAGCCCCTTGCACTTACGGACCCTTAGATATATATATATATTTTTTTTTTTTTGTAGTATATTGTTTTGATATTTTCATCTCTAAACAATATTAACTAAAACATGACAAGAGATTTAAAGGACACCTACCTCGTCAGTCGTGTTTCTTTAAAACCTTTCTCCTGATGGTTACAGAGTCACAGACTGTTGTAAGCTGAGATCTGATCCAAATATACAGAACTTTAATACATCAGTGTGTATGTTTGTGTAACAGGTGGGGGATTTTTACATAATCAGGCGATTCACATTTTGCCATTCTTTTTGTACGGTTCATTTCTGTCGGCAAATGTCCTCCTGGTTCTCTACTTTTCCAGGGAGACCAGAACCCAAACTGAGGAGGTAATGATGTGTCCATTAACGTGAACATTAGTCAGAATTCAAATGACTTTTATGTAACCAGTCACTGGTGTGTATTCAAATCAAGTAAAGTGACTGAGCCCAGAGCGTCTGTCCTTGTTATGTCATTCAAACATGAGCCTGCAGATAAATGATCACCTTGAAAGAAGACGTGTAGTTTAGTTTTCTTGTTGGACTGTCATGCAAATAACCATTGATCAAATCAAGTCATTTGTTGTTGACTAAAGAGCTTCACAGAGAAATTAGGAGCGCAGGATAAAGACAGTCATTTATCAGCGCAAATGAACTAAGTCATTATAAAATCATAGTCTCTCATAGTGAGACCTGTCTTCACAGTGATGGAGAATGATCTGACTGCACACCATTATCATTCTGTTATAAGGGGGAAAATGCTTCATTTGTATTTGTTACAAAGCAATCAGTAATCATCTCCAGCACTAGAATGTAGAAAAAGTGTGGGGAATTGTTTGTTGGAATATTTGCATGGAGGGAGATGATAAGATTTGAGACTTGATGGACATCAGGACATAAAGTAGTGAACAAAAGTTTACATACATTTGTAAAGACCACATATATCATGGTAGTCTTGAGTTTCCAGTGACTCCTATAACTTTTAATTTTCTATAATGGAACCATTGAAATGTGTCTGTCAAAAATCATGCATTTAATTTAATACAGGTCTTCTATAAATAAGATCAAATCGGCTGGGTCAAAAATATACATAATACAGCGATGCTAATATTTGGTTAAATGTCTGTTTGTGTTTTTTTCAATATCAACTTGGTACTTTTGTTTTCCGTCCATAAGATTTTTGTTGTATCTTTGACTCTTGTTTTGACAAAATTGGTGCTCTTCAACTAAATTTGTTTGCTCTCTGACACAAACTTGTTACTTTAGCACAGTCCACAGGTTCTTGATGGGGTTTAAGCCATGACTTTGGGGAGATTGGTCGAAAACTTCAATTCTACCCTGATTTAGCCGTTTCTTTACCACAGTTGATGTGTTTGAGGCCATCGTCTTGTTGGAACACCTGACTGAGTCCAACTCAGCTCTCACGATGCGCTGGAGGGTCATGCGGCAGGACGTGGTGCAGGCGCTGTACCACACAATGATGCAGCTGGTCAGAATACTTTTGATGGTGCCTCTGTAGAAGGTGCACATGATGGGGGCTGGGGCTCTTGCACTTTGCAGTTTGTGGAGGAAGTAGAGGTGCTGGTGAGCTTTTCTGGCCAGTGATGTGGTGTTGTTACCCCAGGAGAGGTCCTCTGTGATGTCACACCCAGGAACTTGGTGCTGCTCACCCTATCAACAGCAGCACCGTTGGTGACCAGAGGAGCATGCTGGGTGCGTGCTCTCCTGAAGTCCACAGCAATCTCCTTTGTCTTCTCAACGGTTAGACATAGATTGTTGTGAGTGCACCACAAGGCCAGGCGGCCTTGTCTGTGGTCTGTATGCTGGCATTAGCATAACAGTGATGTGGTTCGAAGCACTGGGGGCTGGGGAGGGGAAGGGCCTTGTAAGCTCTCTTAGGTGGTCCAGTGTGTTGTTTCCACGTGTTGGAAAGTCTATATACAAAAACACTGTGACTCACCAGACAAAAAAACACAAAAACACTGTTCTGTCAGGAGACAGAGAAGCTGCTGCATGTGTCGCCGCCATCTTGAAACAAAGTCTAAATCCTTGAAGAGCTGTCTCTAAATCTCAACAACACGCTTAAGGTAGTCCAAAAGGTTGAAATAGTCAGCTGTGTTGAAGGCAGCAGAAAGATTTAAAAGGGTTAAAATACTAGAATATCCTGAGTCTAAAGATTTAGAAAATCATTAGTGACTCTCAACAGAGTGACTCTGTACTATGTAGTGTCCTAAAACCTGACTGAAATTCATCCACGATGCTAAATTTGTCCTAGAAGGAATAAAGTTGGAAGAAAACTGTCAGTAATCTCAGATAAAAAAGATGATGTTGAAATTGATGGGGAATCAATGGGAATAGATGTATTTAAGTTTGATTTATTGATCAGACGGTGGATGACAACAAGCTGCGACACAGCCACTGAACAGGGAGATATTAATGATTGATCAAGTACTTAGAACAACAGTGACCAGTACTTCTTTAAATGGACATGATTGAATAATGTCTGAGGGCATGTGCTAAGGTTCATATGTGAGACAATATGTGTCAAAGAAAACAACTGATGAGCTGAAGTCTGATGGATGAAGGTCTGCATGGTCTGATTTGAATATTTCTCTGCACAATAATTTTTGATTCTCCTTAGTTTAAATATACTATTAATAATAGTGTGATAGTTGTTGTAAAGCATCATATTTAACCAAATCACAGTCACAGGTTGGATTGAAATAACACAACCATGCACACAAAAACTTTCACAGAGCATATCGTTAATGACTGTTTGATCTGAATACGCAAATATGTCAGCACATCATTTGAATTCTGTCAGCTGTTCATCTTAATGGACGAACAAAACATTTAATGGCTGATTTGATGTATTGTTGAAAAAAACTATTGGCAAAATGTTTGAATTACTCATTAATGAGTTGTCTGTTAAAAACTAAACTAAAATCCATGAGTGGTACAAGTGGTAGTCTATGTATAGGTGAATGAAAACTAAAATGGAAATACTGTTTTCAAATAAAGGAAATTCAGATGTAGCAAATTACTGACACTAATATCAGCGATCCACATCAAATAAGACAAAGTTTATTTCTACAGCAGAGGACTGAGAGGAACTGTGTTTGCTGTTCAGATATATTCTTACATAAGAATCTTGTAATGATTCATTTATCAAGTGATGGTTTGACAATCAGTTTGTCATTGTCACAGTTTTTTTTTTATGCAAATGAAACAAAGAGAGGTGAAGTGGGGCTGCAGTATACGACCAGTACAGTATATTCACATCTTATACTCAGTCTACAGAGGAGAGACACAGAGGGAGGAAGCTCAGAAACAAACAGTCAGAAGGTTGGTGCTCTTTTGATATTTTAATACTATCATCATCCTAAATGCTCAGAAAAACCTTCTGTTTGGACCTTTGCAGAGTTGATGCTGTATTTACTAAATAGTCTTACCCTGAAAGAAACAGTTTACACTTTTACTCAAGGTTTATTAGACTTAAAACAGACCAGTATTTGTAAAGTGCTTTGGAAAAGTAACATTATCAGCAATGATGAGAACATTTTTATTATTTTCTTGAAAAAAAACATAAAAGTAATCAGATTTCTTCTGAAACAGAATTGAACACAGGTTATACCGCTGACCCACTTGATGTGACCTATTTGCATGAAGCAATACACTAAATTGGACATTTATATATAGGGATAAACTGACATAAAACCAGTAACAGTCAAGTCACTTTTTTTGGATAGCACAAAACAATGTTTGTGCCACAGGACGTAACAATCTTCTCAACATACAGCTCCCTTTATCATGAAACCTTTGACTTAGACAAGCAAACACAAAAACATCAAAAAGCTTAACTGCAAAAACAATTGGATAAATTCCTAGACGAATCAATGAGCAGATCCCTCTTTTTTCCCCAAATAGGGAGATAGATGTAACACTGATTGTCATGTCTTCTTCTCTTTCAGATATGTCAGTAAACTCCTCTTCATCCTCCAATGACTCCCTTCTTCATCCAAACATTTCCTCCATTAACTCTGACCTTCCTTTAGAGAACTGCTTCACATCCAGACCAAGCTCATTAATCTTGACCTCATCCTTGATTATTTCTATCCTCCTCCTCCTTCCTCTCTGCATCTTCATCATCTACCATGGTCTCCAACAATGGAGGCAAAAGCGCTCCACCTCCTCAGCAGCAACCATGAGTCACTCTGACAGCTTCACCTACAACGTGGTCATCATGGAGCTCATTCGTGTCTTTGGGTGTATCTTGTTGATTTGTGGTATCTACAGTGATCATGTAAATGTATTCGGTGTGGCGATGTTTCTTTTGTCTTTCACCTCGTATGGAGAGATGTTCTTCCACGTCCTGACCTGTGTGGAGCGCTACCTGGCTGTGGTTCATCCCATCACCTACCTGGGCCTGAGAAAAGAGAGAGGGATCAGAATCAGAAACATCAGCATTGGCTGTGTCTGGCTTATTTGTTTTGTAGGGACGAGTTTGCTGAAGGTGAAAAACTTGGTCGACATTGTGAATTTCTCCTTCTTGCTAATTCCTTTAACCATCGTCTCCTTCTGCAGCCTTTCTGTTCTCCGTGCTCTGATTCGTCCAGGTCCAGGGGAACAGGGTGGGGGCAGGGAGAGGGTTGACCAATCGAAACAGAGGGCGTTCTACACCATTATGGTCATACTGGGCCTGTTGGTGTTGATGTTTTCTTGGAATCTGGTTTGGGCTGTACTCTATGTCTTCAATAATGGTGTTAGATGTGTGATAATGATAAGTGCTTTTTTGTTTAATCTTCCCAGCAGTCTGGTGTTACCTCTGCTGTTTCTACACAGAGCAGGAAAATTAGTATGTTGTAAGAACAACGTCCAGTGAGGACTAAGTCAAGATTTCAAAAGTAAAGTGACATAAGATACACACAAAAAAAGACTCCATACGAAGTGATTTGGCAATCACCCTGCATGATCAATCTAAACTAAGAAGTTTAGATTGATCATGCAAGGTGATGATGAAGTTCATTTGACGTCTTTAGCTTGTGTCTGGTTGGTGTGCTTTGGGGTGTCACACCGGGTGATGTTTGTCGAGTATGCCTGAAAAACAACTGCTTGTTTGGGAAATGAACAGGTAGTTTCTCTGTCATCCACACCTCTATAATTCATGTTTTCCATCCCCGTGCCCAAACACAGTGGGACGTTCTAAATTCTCCAGAAATCATGTGCTTTATGATTTCTGGAGCATTTTTCAAGTGATATTTCTAAGCAGGGATTTAAAGGACAGATCACAGTCAAATGAACAGAGAGGTTCTTTAATTCATGCTTTGTCCTGGACAATCTTATGTCTAATTTGTTTACCTTCTGTTCTAAAAGACATTTTTAGCCATGAGTAGTTTTTTTTAAATCTCTCTTTGTATTTTGACAACTGTCTCAGATTATAAACATAAAAATCTCACAGCAACAAATGAAATTCAAAAATTGTGCATGCTTACAAGAGTGCTGAATTTTATCATAAACAGCCAATTTCACTTTTTCCACTTGTTGTACTTTTAATCAGAGAACGCAATAGACCTGACTCAGAGTAGTTTTCCAAACCAGCACCAAGACCCTGAGGTTCCTCGGATGAGGAGTCTGTGTTGTCATCATGAGAGACGTGCTAGGTGAAGGATAGATTGTAGTGCGACGGATGGATAATGGTATACGTTTGCATTTTGTCTCTTTGTCGGGGTCAGACCTCTGAACACGAGCCTGGTGTCAAAGCTCTGCCTTTCAGCTGAAATATTCGATCTGCATTTCTGTCCTTTATCATTCATTGTTACTCCTTTTATTCTTTATTAAATTGCAAAGACAAAATCTGTTACGTCTTGACTTTTTGCTTGGCTCATCCAGATTTTCCACAACATCACTAAGAAGAAAAGATGAGATAATTAGCTCTGTTCACAGTCTTCTGCAGTCAGAGAAACAAAACAAAAAAAAATCTAAATGAATTATTAACTCATTTACCAATTAAAGAATTAAAGAAAAGACAGATTGTTTGGGTGTTCAAATAACCGGTGAAACACAGACTGACTCTGATTACAGGTAATGACTACCAGATTATGAGTGAGTCTGCTTTACAGATTGTTCAGGTAGGAAAATGAGAAGAGACGCGCTGAGACAGACAAGTGGTCTGGTTTGAATGACTCTGTTTCATTTGAATAAGCACCGGTTTAAAGTTACAGCTCAGTTGAATCCTGTCAAACGTCCACTTCAGTCGACAGATGGAGGGATGAATGGTTTAGAATGTAAGATATATATAATGTATATATGTTAAACTAATGTGTAGATGTATTTGTCCTGAATAATTTGTGAACATCAGCCTTTTGTTGCGCATGTCTGTTGAAAACTATATTCTCCAAATTGACTTGTTGAGATGATCCAGTCGGTTTCGTAAAAACGTTTTTCAACACATCTGCGTGCATCTAACATTTGTTTGTGTATTTATTTGCACAATATGAGAAATGTATGTGTGTAAAATGAAATAATTGTTGTTTGTACGAGCACTAATCAATCAATGTGACGTATGTTAATATACTGTTTGGCTTTAAATGGTATATCCTGGTTATGTAACATGCAAACACAGACACAACCATTAATATATGAACACCTTGGATGACACATCAGTTTAGTCCAGACACACCCAGAACAGAACATCAGAAACTACAGACAAAGTGAGTGCATTTCATTGACCTTACATAATGATATATGGATTTTAATATTTATCATGTTAACATCGCAGTTTCATGCACTTGATACTCTTGATTTTATTCTGTAAAATATGGCTTTACTTGAAGAATGTATTTCTCATCATCATAATCAGTTTTATTTAATAAGCATGTGTATACATACAAGGTGTTGACAGGACTGTTATGTACATACAAGTCAAGTGTTCTGTAAGTTGTAGAGAGAAAAATGATACAAATTAAAATACAAATCGTGCACAGGAAGTAAATATTGAATGGATGATTATGTGCAGTATATGTGTGTATACATGCCTATCTACAGATTATACAGTGTCCAGGTTTCATATTGACAGTTACATGATGTACATGTCAATACCAAATTTAATTTAATTCCCCCAAATGTTTTATATTTAGAGGACATTAAACAACTCAAGTCTGAGGTGCTAAAAAGAAAATTTGAATTGCAAATGAAGTGGCTGCTTAAGTATTCACGGCCTTCATGCTAATATTTCATAGATGCACCTTTGGCTGCAGTTACAGCATTGAGCCTGTGTGGAAAGGTCTCAGTCAGCCTTTGCATAAGAATCATCAGGTTTCACAGGGAAGCATTCCCACATCATGATGCTGCCACCACCATGTTTTACAGTGGGAATGATGTGTTTGTGATGTCCAGTGTTTCATGGCGTCTAGATTAATGGCAAAAAAGCTCCATTTTGGTGTCATAAGGACAAAGAATCTTTTTCCAGTTGAATATAGAGCCTCCTACATGCCATCTGGAGAACTCCAGTATATATTTAATATGAACCTTTTTCATCAGTGGCTTACTTTTTACACTCTCCCATAAAGCTCTGTCTGGTGAACAACATATAACAATTGTTGTATGTAAAGATTAGATTAGAGAAAACACAAAACAGAGTTTTTAAAATAATGATTTTATTTATTGACTGAAAAGTGCTGTCCAACCCCACATTGCCCTATGTGAAAAAAGTAATTGCCCCCCTAAACTTAATAACTGATTGGGTCACCCTTGGCAGCAACAACTGCAGTCGAACGTTTGCGATAGCTTGTCATCACTTCAATTCAATTTTAATTATGTAGCGCCAATTCTCAACATACGCCATCTCATAGAACTGTACATAGTATAGTGGAAAACCTTAGAAACTTCAAAAAAAGAACAGAGAATCCAACAATCCAAAATTGCCTATAGATTCCCAATAAGCAAGAAGTTGGCAACGGTGGGAAGGAACAAAAAGACAAAAACTTTTTCACAGAACTAGGCTCAGGGAAGGCGGCCATCTGCCTCAACTGGTTGGGGCAAGAGTGTGATGAGGGGGTGGAGGATATCAGGTTCAGTGTTTAACATTGCCATCGAGGAATTCCGGTCCACTCTTCTCTGCAAAATAGTTTTAATTTGGCCACAATAGATGGTTTTTGATCATGAACTGTCCTTTTAAGATCTTGCCATAGCATCTACATTGGGTTCAAGTCTGGACTTTGACTCGACCACTCCAAAACCTAATTTTGTTCTTTTTGAGCCAGGATTGGACTTGCTTGTGTGCTTTGGGTCATTGTCATGAGGCATTAACCAATTTGCGCTTGGGCTTTAGGCCATGAACTGATGGGTGGATATTCTCCAGGAACATTTTCCGATAGTGAGGAGATTGCGTGGCCTCATCAATTATGGCAAATGCCAGACAAGCCTTTATGTTCTTTTTGGTCAGGAGTGGTTTGTACATTGCAACTCTCCCATTGATGCCATTGTTGCCCAGTGTCTTCCTTATTGTGGAATCATGTACACTGACCTTAACTGAAGCAAGTGAGACCTGCAGTTCTTTCGATGTTTGTCTGGGTTCTTCTGTGACTCCTGGATGAGATATCGATGCACTCTTGGAGAAATGTTGGTATTTGGTGCACACCTGGGAAGGTTCACCACTGTCCGAGGCTTTCTCCATTTGTGGATAATAAATAAAATCATCATTTAAAAAATGCATTTTATGTTTTCTTGGGTTATCTTTGTCTCACATTGAAATTAGTTTGATGATATGAAATATAACTGAAGTGTGACAAGTATGCAAAAACTGAAGGTGTCTGTAGGGGAGCAAATACTTTTCACAACACTTTATATTGTCAGTACTGTTTCGCCATTTTTTCTCAAAATTAAGTTTTCTGTGTGACTGAATTAATTCTGTAAATTTGTTTGGCAGTAAAAATAATGCTGATTAACATCAGCGCTAACAAGCTAAACCAAGACTAGCCTGAGCATTTACTTGAACACAGGACCTCACATGAAACTGTCGTCACCATTTGCTATTTTACACAATTTAACCCCTTGTTAATTTTGTTTTTCACTCTCTGTCCATCTCTTTCTGTCTATCCCTTTCCTTGTCCACAGTTATGTCATTAAACTCTTCCTTGCCTCATGCCTCTCTCCATCTCCTTCCCCCCTCTCCCTCCTTCTATGAGCTCATACACAGCTGCTTGAACTCAGCAGTTGGTGTTTTCACCTTCACAGCCTTGACCATTGTCAAAATTCTACTCTTCCCTCTTTGCATCCTCGTCCTCTACCTGGGTCACCAGCGATGCCGACAACAGCGTTCAGGCACAACAATGAGTCACTCTGACATCTTTACCTACAACATGGTCATATCAGAGCTGCTGAGTGTTTTTGGGTCCATCCTCTGCTGTTGTGGTGTCCACGCTGATCTTCCAGAGATGACGAGGCTGGGTATCTACCTTCTCTTCATCAACTTCACAGCTGCAATATTTTTTCACATCCTGACTTGTGTGGAGTGCTACCTGGCTGTTGTTCACCCTGTCACCTACCTGGGCCTGAAGAAGGCAAAGGGGATCAGATTGAGAAATATCACTGTTGGCTGTGTCTGGCTGCTGGGCTTTGTAGATATCGGTCTCATGACGATGGAAGGACACATATTCATCACCATTGTCTCCTGTTTGACATTCGTTGTCATAACTATCGTGTGTTTCTGCAACATTTCTGTTCTCTGTGTTCTGATGCGTCCAGGGCCAGGGGAATTGGGTAGAGAGAGACAGTTGGTTGACCAGTCAAAGTTGAGGGCATTCTACACCATCATGGACATACTGGGAGTGTTGGTGTTGAAGTTTGGGTCGGGTATTTTGACCACTGCTCTATATCGTTCACTACAGCTGGGGGACCGTGAACGATGTGGTTTGTTGTCGTCTGATTTATGGTTTTCTCTGCCCAGCAGTCTGGTGTTGCCTTTGTTGTTTCTACAGAGAGCAGGAAAACTACCATGTTGTAAGAACAGCAATACCACAGGTCAATAATTGGATTAGATTAGTTCTTGATTTAAGACTTTTGGTGAACATGGACATTGTCAGATAAAAAGATAGTTACTACTGACTGATTTTATGAGTTGTTGTTAAGTTGGAAGGAACACTTTCTCTGGCTTCTTGTTGTTTTTGTTGTCAAATGCTGAAACTTAAGTTTCAACAGCTGAGCAAAAACTCAGTTCAAGAAAAAAATAAATAAAGGACATTTGTTATTGTATTGCAGTTTAGAGCTATCATCCTAACTTTACAAGTATGACCAAAATAAATAAATAAAGGTCAACTGAGCTGCTAACATCAGCGTGTGAATATTACACATTAAATATGCTGTCATATGTACGTGCAGACAAGCACTGTAGAATCAACTTTTTTTTTTCATTCCCTTTTAAAGAATTTTAACGAACCAAGACATAACTTTATTCATACAAAGTGTCACTTGTGCTAAAGCCCCATGCGCACTTTTGACAAGTGGAGAAATCCAAAGCTTGACAGGCCCACGGAGCAGGCAGGTGTTCAGGACTGAAAGACACTAATTCATTTGAATACTCAACAGGGTGTGATGACATTGACATTCAAAGCTGCCTGATAAATGTTTACTTGAATGGTCAATTCAAATCAAGAGCATTCAATCAAAACAACTTCTCAAGATGAACGTCCTCGTTAGATTTCAGTAGTGATTAATAGGACTGCTGATGTCAGACTTGTATCATTGATGAATGGAGTACATCCTGTTTGTGCTGTTGAAGTTTGTAGTAATGCAAAACAATTTAGTAGTATAACTCTACGTATATGTTGACAACAAAAATAGAACTGTGTAATCTCTGTATGTGAAGTGTAATCTATTCTCTAAATAAATGTAAAACCTGGTTAGTCACATTCTGTTTCCTCCTACATGTTGCTATCTCCTGAGTCATTGTATTAACATATGGGGACTTCTCTGGGATACGTTTTTTTAATCCTGTGCCCAAAGTTGATTGATTGATTGAAGAGTTGGTTGATCAGATCAGAGCAGGAATTGCATGAGTGCTTAGCAACTTCTACCATGGATAGGGACAAAGATTCCCCCAAGTCTTCAGACTCTGCCTCTTTCGCTGAGGAGGTGTTTGCCGGGTTCAGGAGTTCCTCGAAGTGCTCCTTCCGCCACCCGATGATGTTCCTAGTACAGGTCAGCAGTTCTCCTCCCCGACTGTACACAGCCTTGGCAAAGCCCCGCCTCCCCTTCCCAAGGCGTCGAACAGTTTGCCAGAACTTCCTCGAGGTTGACCTAAAATCCTTCTCCATAGCCTCACCGAACTCCTCCCACACCCGAGTTTTTGCTTCCGCAGCTGCAGCCCTTTTGGCCAACTGGTACCTGTCTGCTGCTTCTAGACATCCCTGATCCAGCCAGGCCCAAAAAACCTCCTTCTTCAGGCTGACGGCTTCCCTCACCACTGGTGTCCACCAACTGGTTTTAGGGTTGCCGCCATGACAGGCATCAGTGATCTTCTGGCCACAGCTCCTAACAGCCACTTCTGCAATGGAGGCTTTGAACATTGCCCACTCCAACTTCATGTCCCAAACCTCCCTCGGGATGCAGAAACTCTTCCAGAGGTGGGAACTGAAAACCCCATAGACAGGGTCCTCTTCCAAACATTCCCAGCTTACCCTCATTCCAGACTTGGGTTTACCATGTCTATCCAGCAGCCTTCCCTGCCATCGGATCCAACTCACCACCAGGTGGTGATCAGTTAACAGCTTTGCTCCTCTCTTCACCGGAGTGTCCAAGACATACGGCCACAGGTCTGATGATGCAACTACAAAGTTGATCATCGACCTTTGGCCTAAGGAGATCTGGTACCAGGTACACTTATGAGCCACCTTATGCTCGAATATTGTGTTTGTTATGGACAATCTATGACGAGCACTGAAGTCTAATAACAAAGCACTGCTCGAGTTCAGATCGGGCAGGTTGTTCCTCCCAATCACCAGGTTTCATCCAGGTTTCTCTGTCATAGCCCATGTGAGCATTGAAGTCACCCAGGAGAACTATGGAGTCGCCAGGCAGCACCCCTTCAGGACACCACCTGAACTGCTGTTCGGTGCAAAGACACAAACAACAGTCAGAGTTTTCCCCTCTGTGACACGCAGTCGCAGAGAGGTGACCCTCTCGTTCTCCGGGGTGAACTCCAACAAAGTGGCCCTCAGGCGGGGGAGTGAGCATCCCCACATCCACTCAGCGACTCTCGCCATGGGCAACTCCGGAAATGGAGAGAGTTCAACCTCTCCCCAGGAGTTTGGTTCTGGAACTCTTGCTGTGCATGGAGGTGAGCCAAACTATCTCCAGCCGGTATCGCTCCACCTCCCGCACCAGCTCAGGTTCCTTCCCCCCCAGTGAGGTGACATTCCACGTCCCCAGAAACTGCTTGGTGGGCATAGCACCCGACCCCAATTTCCTGCCCTGTGGATCATGGGCCCACTGGGCAGCAGCTCCATGTAACTTCTTGAAACTGTGCCCGACCGAGCCACATGGGGCCCCAAGGCTCAGCCACCAGGCACTCTCTGGTGAGCTCCCCTCCCAGGGCTGGCTCCAGGAGGAGGCCCCGGTATCCCTAACCCGGGCAAGGGGGCGGGTTTCCTCAAGGTCTTCTGAATCGCTCTTTGTCTGATCTCTTCCCCAATTTGCATTGGGAGACCCTACCAGGAGCTAATGCCGTGGACAACATAGCTCCCGAGATCACATAGACGGTCAAACCCCTCCCCCGCGATAAGGTGGCGATTCATCGGGGGGCTGAGGGCAGATCAGTCATTTCCATTGTAAGACAGTATTGAAAACATCACACGATCCACAGCTTCATCAGAGACCTCATTCGGGAGGTAGAATGTGACCAGTTCACAAAAGTTTGCAATATCTCTCTCACATAGATGTCATTAGAGAGTTCCCTCTGGAGAGAGACCAAACAGTTGTCAGCAGTGTGAGAAAGCATACCATGAAATAGTCATGATACAGTTTGCACTGGAGAGAAACCATACTCTGCAATGGAAGTGGGAAAGCTTTTTACTGTAATACAGCTATAGAATCCAACAACTGACCAACACTTGACAGAAACCAAACAGTTGTGACCATTGTGAGAAAGTCTTCAAAACATAATATAACCTGAAGATTCATCAGAGAATTCACAACAGAAAAACTCCTTACATCTGTAAACAGTGTTCCAAAGTCTTTTACACATGACAAAGTTTGAAGATTCATCTGAGTTCACTAGTAGACAAACAATGTAGCTGTCAAGAGTGTGAGAAAATTTTTCACATGCTGTATCACGTGAAGGGTAATGTCAAAATTTATTTTGAGGTGAAGCATACACCTTGGACTAGTTTGGCAAAACATACAGGATGTTGCAAGATCTTACTATACATTACATGGGAAATTTCATGCTGGAGGGAAACCATACAGCTGCAACGACTGTGGTCAGATTTGATCATAGTTATATAACTTATATTACCATAGAGCTCACCGTTTTTCCATAGTTATTCAGCATTGATCACTTGAGTGCCATTGTTATCTACAATGTATTTGTTGGCTAAAACTAAAACTGTATAAATTTTCTTTGATTTTGTCGAAAAATGTCAGTTACACCCTTGTCCTCTATTCAGCATTACACTTCTGTGTCTCTGTGAGGTGTTTCTTTTTAGTTATCCAAAGTAATCTGTAAAACCTAAAATTCCAACAGAGCATGTTGAAGATGTTTGCAGGTTTGTCTAGGAGATGTTATTTTATTTCCAAGATAATTTCTTTACCCACAGCAAGATGGTGGTTAATAAGGGCAAATCAACAAATTACTAGGAGCCTACAATGTGTAGACATAATCATAGTCTCTCATAGTCAGACCTATCATCACAGTGTTGGAGAATAGTCTTAATGCACTTCATTGTCATTCAGCTATAAGAGGGGGAAAGCTCTATTTGTTTGTAATTGTTGAAAGGAATCAGCCGTCTTGGTTTGGGATGCAGCAACAGTGCCCCTACAAAGTACTGTCTGTGGGAATTCAGATTCTGTGATGTTGTCATTCTGTAACTGTTCATTCATCAAATGGTCACTTATTCGATGCTACTCTAATTCATTGCAGACCTGCTTTTTGGTGATTCAGGTTCTGGACTATCCTGACCAAATGTCTCTAACCAGCGGCTTTTTAGCCGCAACAGGCACCATTGACCTTCTGGCAGCAGCTCCTAACAGCTGCTTCTGAAATGGAGGCTCTGAACATGGTCCACTCAGATTCCACATCCCCAACTTGCCACAGGATGCAGGAGAAACTCTACCAAAGTTTAAAACTGCAAGGACAGGGGACACGTTTGGGTCTGTCCGGCAGTCTTCCCTGCCACTGGATCCAGCTCACCACCAGGAAGTGATCATTTGACAGCTGTGCTCCTCTCTTCACCCAATTGACAGCAGGCCACAGGTCTGATGACACGTCGATCATCAACCTTTGGCAGAAGGTGATCTGGTACCAAGTACAGTTATTTGCCACCTTATGCTATTTTAATGTTATTTTCTCTTTAATTTCAGGTGCTGAATGTCTCTGACATCAGTTTCTTGTATAAAACACAGATGAACCCCTCTCATGTTTATTTCATGAGACAGGAGAGGGATGAGCAGTTCAGAGAGTTTAGAGGTAAATTGGATGATTCAGTTCAATATAAGTATTTTAGGGTTAGGGTGCAGATTAGAATGTTATTCTTTTTGATATATTGATGCTCTTTCTTTTTTATCCCCGACTCTCATCCTCTGCTCTTGATTTGTCTGCTGTCTGTCACCCTTCTTTCCTCAGAAGCGTCAGAAACAAAACATGTTTCATTAACTCTGCTGTTAATGGTTATTTGAATGACTGTCCAACAAGCCCTGCCTAAAACAAAACAAGAAAACTAAACCACACGTCTTCTTTTCTCAGTGATCATTTATCTGCAGGCTTATATTTGAATGAAATAACAAGGACAGACGCTCTGGGCTCAATCACTTTATTTGATTTGAATACACACCAGTCACTGTTTATGTAAAAGTCATTTGAATTCTGACAAATGTTCACCTTCATGAACAGATCATTAACCGCTGACATATTGTTGATCAAGGCTCTGTGCTCTGGTCCACAGTTTGGCCCCTGGTCTCCCTGGAAAAGGAGAACATTTGCCTGAAGAAATGAACCGTATAAAAATAATGACTAAGTGTGAATTGACTAAATATGCAAACCCCAACAGCCCTCCTTCCACCTGTTACACAAACTGATGTTTTAAAGTTCTGTATCTTTGGATCAGATCTCAGTTTACAACAGTCTGTGACTCTGTAACCATCAGGAAGAAGGTCAGAAAGAAACACTCCTAACAAGGTGGGTGTCCTTTAAATCTCTTATAATGTTCTAGTTCTTATAGTTTGGGGCTTGAGATAATTTATTTAATTACTGATTGATGTGAGAGGATTATTTTAGGGACCTGTGAGTGACATGGGGAATCTTGTCACATCTTCTCACTCTCTTACTGGAACGTCAGCTACATTTCTTCTTCATATTAAATTCTTTACCAATCATCATTTAGATAATTATTTCTATTTTCATGAAATGGTTCAGTCCTGCCTTCAAACCAGGTGTAATAATAGAGAACTGTGAGTGAGGAGTGTCGGTGTCTCAGCTTTGGAAAGAAAAATCTCATCAAAGGAAGAAAAGAAAGAGAGGAGTGAGAAACTAAACAGTGACGATATGTCACAGAGTTTTTGACAAATGGAGGTGGATGTCGTCTGTGAGTGGTGGATATTCACTTGTTCATTAGTCAATAGCAGTGGTGGAAGAAATATTAAGGAAATCTGCTGACATAAAAGTAAGAATACTTCAGTGTGACAATAATCTGTTAGCAGCTAAAGTACTCATGATGCAGAATGGTCCATTCCTAAATTTTATCTCATTTTCTTGTACTACATGCATTAATTCATGAATGTGTGCATCACTTGAATCACAAATGGTGACCGCAAATTTTGAAAAAATACCTTCAAGTCATGTGACCAAGGTGTGTCTCCGTGAATTTAGTGCAGACTGAAATGTGGTTGTTTACTGACATCTAGTGGTGCTGATACACAACTGCAGATAATCTGGGTCAGTATTCTGAAGGATTCAGTGACGTTTCATGTTTTCTATGGTGCAGGGAGTTAATTTAAATCAACAACATGGAAGAAGGTGAACATTTGGTTATGATACAATATAAAAAAAAATGTTTTTTATTATAAGATATATTATCACATGAATCATTTATACTCTACAGAGCCAGGACTCTGTTCAAGTGATACAGTTTTATCAGGGAGGAGTGTGGAAGTAGAGGAAAAGGTGAAACCCTGTGTAGTGACAATGCAGTATTTTTTCATGGGGTTCAAAATTTCTGTCGGTGCTCCAACAGAGGAGGAATCCATCTCCCAGGACACACTGATACATTTATTTACATTTGTATGTTTTATTTTCTCTTTTTGCCTTGATGATACTGTGGCATGTGTGAAACATATTAAGTAAATCAACAAAAATAATAAAAAATGTCCTTTTCTCTTCCAGATGTCAGTAAGCTCCTCCTCATCCTCCAATGACTCCCTTCTTCATCCAAACATCACCTCCATCAACTCTGACTTCCCTTTAGACCTAAATTGTTTCATCTCCGGTCCAAACTCTTTCATCATCGTCTCCTATAGCATCACCAGCATCCTCCTCCTCCTCCCTCTCTTCATCTTCATCATCTACCATGGTCTCCAACAATGGATCCAAAGGCGCTCCACCTCCTCAGCAGCAACCATGAGTCACTCTGACAGCTTCACCTACCACATGGTCACCATGGAGCTGATTGGTGTCTTTGGGTGTATCCTCAGCTGTTGTGGTATCTTCCGTGATCATTTAAAGATATTTATTGTGGGGTTTGTTCTCTTTTCTTTCACTTGGTTCGGACAGACGTTCATTCATGTCCTGACCTGTGTGGAGCGCTACCTGGCTGTGGTTCATCCCATCACCTACCTGGGCCTGAGAAAAGAGAGAGGGATCAGAGTCAGAAACGTCAGCATTGGCTGTGTCTGGCTGCTTTGCTTTGTAAGGATCAGTCTGATGATGATTGATGGCATCTATGTTGTCCTGAATTTCTTCCTCATGACTTTGTCTTTAACCATCGTCTCCTTCTGCAGCCTTTCTGTTCTCTATGTTCTGATTCGTCCAGGTCCAGGGGAACAGGGTGGGGACAGGGAGAGAGTTGACCAATCAAAGCAGAGGGCGTTCTACACCATTATGGTCATACTGGGAGTGCTGGTGTTGAGGTTTTCTTGGAATCTGATGTGGTCTGTGTCCTACGCATTGGAAAGTGGTGCTCAGTGTGTGATAACAGCAAGTGGTGTCTGGTGTAATCTTCCCAGTACTCTGGTGTTACCTCTGCTGTTTCTACACAGAGCAGGAAAATTAGTGTGTTGTAAGAGGAACATCAAATGAGTGTAACATTAAAATCACTGACTGACGGTCGAACCAGATGGCCGCCCTCCCTGAGCTTGGTTCTGTCTGAGGGTTTTTTCCCCCTTAGTATCCTAGTGATTTTTTTTTTTGTTCCTTCCCACTATCGCTGACTTCTTGCTCATCGGGAATACAAATGCAACTTTGGATTATTGGGTTTCTGTTTTTTATTCTTTCTGCTATTTAAAGCGTTACGTGATGACGTGTGTCGTAACTATGCACTATACAAATAGAATTGAATTGGACTGAATTGATTAGTTGAAAAAATATAAATGGATATATGAATATAATTCATGAGGTGATTGTAATATTACCAAAAAATAATGCTACCTTTTTGGATTTCCCTTCTTAGTTTTACCACTTGGAGGCTCAATAACTCAACAACAGGCTCCCGAACAAACAGACCAAACATAAAAGTGTATTCCAAATTTCTTGTAAGAAATGAAGTTGATTGTAAATAGCTTATGTATACATCTTCTGTTTTGGTCTTTACCGCACGCCAAGAAAAACATCTCTCTCTTTAAATTCTAGACGTTGGACTTTCTTTACCAGTTTGCCACTAAGTTTGTGTGTCAGTTGTCTGCTGAGGCTTCAGATGAAGCTGATGAGAGCACTGAGACTGAACCAAGCAGTGAATGAACTGTAAAGACAAAACAAAGACTTAAACATGGACAGAACTGCAGAGCTCCTAAAGGGAGTCATTTCATTCAATGTTAACATACAATTGTTTAGATTCACAATGAAACTTCATGCTTTGTGTTCAAAACCAATCTGTTCAACTTCAACTCTCTGCTCCACACATACATCTGTACATCTAAAATACATTATTTATCTGTCATTTATCTCTTTATCTATGTTTTTACTGTTTTGATGGTTTATCAGTGAATAAAGAAGAGTCCAGTTTGCATAATGTTTTGTTCTTTTGTCTTCGTGCTGACTCATCATGTTATTTTCTCTTTAATTTCATTTATTTCATTAGACAGGTGTGTCGTGAAGGGACGAACATATCATTAGGTGTGGAGGTAGATTTAATGATTTAGGTCAAGAAAAGTATGTTTTGAGTGCAGAAGTTGTCATTCAGTAAAATTAGGTTCTGGGATTCATACCTTCCTATAGCAGTGGAGAATGTGACTGATTGTGGAGTTCTAGCCACTCACTATTTAAGATGGCTTCTCTTTGTGACAAACCATTTACCTGATGAAGGCTGAACTCCAACACATCATAAATAAATGTATTTTATCAAGTTAGACAGTGTGTGGGATTCAAACTATAGAGCTCATAAAAGCTGTTTTGTTACGTTTGCTTACACTTCAAAAGAGTTGTAATCCTAAAAAATAAAAAGTATGACTCTATTGTAAATACTCCGACTCTGTCAGCGGCACTTGTGTGTGTGATCTTTCTCTCTGGTCCAAATCTCTGATAACATCATGTATATGAGGAGCAGCACAGCTGTATGTATTATACTATAAATGGAACCAGACCCATGTATTTTCAACAGTCACCCTGCACATGAAGCATCACACTCACAGATAAATCACGAGAGTTGTACAGAATTTTCATGCACAGTAATTGTCTATTATATATATATATATATCATCTAACTTTATGTCTAACATTATGTTCTTACACACTGTCCTTGTGATGATTCTTATTGAATTAATATGTGACATTCACCAGTAATCCAACTGTAAACATTGCAGCTGCACACAGAACCCCAACCTCACCCTCTCATCTTAACCTAAATCTAAGTTTAGATCTCAGAGTCTTTATCCTCCAACAAGCTTTTGAAAATATCTACTCTGGACAAAACTGAATACACTTGATTTAAACCTGAGGTCCTCACAAAGACAGTAGAAGATCACACACAAACACAGTCAGGTGTTCGGATGAATGACAAGGCTGATTTAAATAATCACTGCTTTTAGTTACAGGTCATTTGAATCCTGTCAAACTGGTGATGGATCGTAAAAATCATCGTATCTTCAAATGATACTGTATTCAAAAAAAGGAATAAATGCAGGAAGTTTCTGGCAATAATATGAGCTCTGTTTGATATGCAGTCCTCACAGGTTCTGTGTGTCTGGATGTGTTGATTTATGAAGTTGTGCTCTGTTTGATAGTCAGGTTGTCATTGTTAATGTGTTTTAATGCAAATCAGACAAATTTGATTTGAAGTCAGAGGGTCAGACAGAGGTGAAGTGGGGCTGTAATGTACAGCCAGTACAGTACAACTGGATCAAACACAGAGGGAGGAAGCTCGGAAACAAACACTCAGAAGGTTGGTCTTCTTTTTATGTATTTATTATGTATTATATATAACATCACCATCATCTTATGGTTCTTTTCAGTTTTAACATTACAGTGATCTGAAAAGCAAGGAAAAATCTCAGTGTTTGGACACTTACAGAGTTGATACTGTACTTTGTAAACTCAGTAGTCTCCTTTTCAAACATCAAACATTGTGTCTGAATAACAGTAAATCACAGTGTCTCTTTAATTCTTTGTAGCGAGTTAATTTTACTGGACAAGTCATTAAGAAACCAGACGAAACAAAGACAGTGAGTGAGTGTGTGTCGACGTGCATATGTGTGTATATTCCAGTGACTTGAGTCTGATCGGCTTTTTGAGTGGTCATGTGAATTAATATGTTTATTGTGTGTGTGTGTGTGTGTGTGTATTCATAGCGTGTTCATGCAATTCTTCATTTATCAAGTGACCATTCATTTTGTCACTGTCAGTTTTTAATGCAAATGAAACGTATCTGAATTGAACTTCGAGGACTATACAGCCAGTACAGCATATTTGTGCATGCATGCGTGGGTTTTCACCGGGTACTCCGGCTTCCTCCCACAGTCCAAAAACATGCTGAGGTTAATTAATTCTTCTTAATTGTCCGTAGGTGTGAATGAGAGTGTGCCTGGTTGTCTGTCTATATGTGTAGCCTTGTGATAGGCTGGCGACCTGTCCAGGGTGTCCCCTGCCTTCGCCCAGGTTGGCTGGGACAGGCTCCAACCCCTCCATCCCGCCTCCCCGCCTCCCCCGCAACCCTACAGAGGATTAAGCGGTGTATAGATATCATTTTAAACACAACAATCGTTTGGAGGACTGAAATATGTAGAGAAAAACTAAATGTTTGGACTTTTACGGAGATGTTACAGGATTTACTAAAGAGGAAGGAAAACATCAGACCAGTATTTGTAAAGTTGAAGTAGTGTAATTAATGTGGATGAGAATGTGTGTTTTTTTTTTTAACAAAGACATAAAAGCAATCAGTTAGCCTTGAAAACATTACTGAGATCTCTCTTCCCTCATTGATAGACAGATGATATTTATAGATTTAATCTATTTGATTGTCTTGTCCTCTTCTTTTCCAGATATGTCTGTAAACTCATCCTCATCCTCCAGTGACTCCCTTCTTCATCCAAACCTTTCTGCCATCAACTCCGACCTTCTTCCATACATATATTGTCTCATGTCCAGACCAACCTCCTTCATCTTCACCTCATACTTCATCATCTCTATCTTCCTCATCCTCCCTCTCTGCATCTTCATCATCTACCATGGTCTCCAACAATGGAGGAAAAAGCGCTCCACCTCCTCAGCAGCAACCATGAGTCACTCCGACAGTTTCACCTACCACATGGTCACCATGGAAATGATTCGTATCTTTGGGTCTGTTCTTTGCTGTTGTGGTATCTACGGTGATCATTCAATCCTAACATTCGTGGCATTCTCTGTTTATGTTTTCACTTGGCTTGGAGAGATGTTCTTCCATGTCCTGACCTGTGTGGAGCGCTACCTGGCTGTGGTTCATCCCATCACCTACCTGGGCCTGAGAAAAGAGAGAGGGATCAGAGTCAGAAACATCAGCATTGGCTGTGTCTGGCTGATGACTTCTGCAATGATGAGTTTGGTGATGATTGAAAATTTAGTCATTTTTAATTGGTTCCTCTTGATAGTTTCTTTAATCATCATCTCCTTCTGCAGCCTTTCTGTTCTCCATGTTCTGATTCGTCCAGGTCCAGGGGAACAGGGTGGGGACAGGGAGAGGGTTGACCAATCAAAGCAGAGGGCGTTCTACACCATTATGGTCATACTGGGAGTGCTGGTGTTGAGATTTACTTGGAACCTGGTTTGGTCTGTTCTCTATGTGTTGGAAAGTGAAAATGAATGTGTGATGATGACATGTGGTGTCTGGTTTAATCTGCTGAGCAGTCTGGTGTTACCTCTGCTGTTTCTACACAGAGCAGGTAAATTAGTGTGTTGGAAGAAAAACATCCAGGGAAGTCAAGATTTGGAGAAGTAAAATGACGTCAGATACACAAAAATAGGCATAAGGAGAATGAAACGCACACATATGTAGAAATGATGATAGTCAAGATTAGATTGCAAGATAGTCATGAAGTTCATTTGATGTCTTTATTCTTTTTTTCCCCATTTGGTGCCAGATTAACTCAATAACAGACCTGAATCAGAAACCTCATTATTCCCTGTGTCTGGCTGGTTTACGTTGTGGTGTCACATCAGGTGACGCTATGATATTTAACCATCATGTCCTTCTGCAGCCTTTCTGTTCTACAAAACAGAAATAAAAATGCCTCCGATAAAAGACAAAAAAGTTGCAGGGAAAACTGCAAGAAATGTCTCGGTAGATAACAGGATGACAGTAAACCTTATTTGATTTGCTTTTTCTGTTTTGCTCAATTGCAGGAAGGAAAAATTGATAACAAGCTCCCAGAAAACTGTCTCACACATTTTTATTGAGCAAAAAAATAACCAAAAAAAATATTGATTTAAACACTCTCTGGTTTGGTCTTTACCTCGTCCCGAGAAAAATACCTAAATGCTAAGTGTGTGTGTGTGTCAGCTGCTGAGGCTTTTACAAGAGAAAATAGCTTTTTAGCCAAGATAATCGCACAATCATAAAGTTTTACACATAGAATATTGGTTTTCTTGTGATTGTTTCGTTATCTCATTCTGTAGTTTCATTATTTTGTTATGTTAATAGTGATCCCATGGCAGACAATAGTATGATTCTGATTATTTGTCAGTTAATGTAAAAATCTTTATTGTGTTTCCGATTTGTCAATCTGCCGAATCATCGTGTAATAAAAAATCAGTTCCTGTATATTTCTGACAGACTTTCCCTGTATAAAACTCATAAAACTTGTTGTGTTGCTTCTGCTTCACTGTATAAACCTGATTAAACAGTTATGAAACATGGTTTTATTGGATTCATTTCCACCACGTTGCATGTTTTATAGAAAATGTTTTTCACCACACCAGTCACAACAGCAGCAGTCATTTTTACTGCACTTCATGTCTGAAGTTTTCATCTGAGAATTCATTGTTTGATCAGATGATGATAAATTAAATCGAATTGGTATTTTTCTCTTCTATGTACATTGAATTGGATGAAGTGACTTTCATGCTGGTTGTGATGCAAATGAGTGATAGCGATAGACCACAGCAGTAATGAAATTTTTCTACATG
This sequence comes from Dascyllus trimaculatus, assembly GCA_024666655.1. NCBI lineage: Eukaryota > Metazoa > Chordata > Actinopteri > Pomacentridae > Dascyllus > Dascyllus trimaculatus. The sequence goes on from JAMOIN010002011.1 coordinate 24,795, forward strand.
ACTATAAACTTCAATGTTCAAATAAAAAAGGACTTTCCCTGACTATATAATTTGTTAGGGCTCAGACCCTAAGCTAACATTTGTTATAAAAAATATACCTAAATGAAAATTTGATTTAGGACCATCTGGTATTATTATTATTTGCGTCACTTAAACGATTTTAAATATTAAGGCTTCCCCACAACATCTAGTCAAACAATGAACTTACAGATTAATATTTCATCAAACATGAAGTTCAGTGGAAATCACTGCTGCTGTTTTGACTCGTGTGCAGAAACGTGTTAAATCATTTCCTGTGTTAAATACAACATGATGCTAAAGGTCAGTATTCAATTTTATTCAATCCTTTCATGACATTATGGGATTTAGAACTTGACTTATCACATTAGAAATGTTTTTTTTGTTGCAGAATGAAATTGTGTTTCAGGATATCCCAGCTTGTTAGGAAGCTGTGTGCAGGATGCAGGGACAGCTGTGACAGTTGAGACAATACAAATTACATTTATTACATAATGTGCAGTGACTGACTACATGTCCATTCAAAGACTACATTTCCTTGCATTATTGAGTAAGAAGGAACTGATGATGTTTGAAGACTGTAGCAAGATAGATGTTTTTTTCAGTGCTTTAATTATCTGCAATTAAAAATATACCAGCAATGATACTGTGACTGTTATTTTAAAGCATCAATAAAGTGCAGTCACTGGTGTGATTAAAATAACACAACCATGAACACAAACGCTTCCAAAGCACACAGTGAATGATGACTCTGATTTGAATACACAAACTTTGTCTGCACATCATTTGAAGTGTGTGTGTGTGTGTGTGCATTCATAGCGTGTTCCTGCAATTGGTCATTTATCAAGTAATCATTCATTTTGTCACTTTGTCACTGTCAAATTGTTTTTTAATGCAAATGAGACATATCTGAATTGAACTTCGAGGACTATACAGCCAGTACAGCTTCTTTGGATCAAACACTCCACAGAGGACAGACACAGAGGGAGGAAGCTCAGAAACAAACACTCAGAAGGTTGGTCAGCTTTTAATTTTTTACCATGAATATCATCTTAAATGCACAACCATGACTGAAATATGTAGAGAAAAACTAAATGTTTGGACTTTTACAGAGATGTTACAGGATTTACTAAAGAGGAAAGAAAACATCAGACCAATATTTGCAAAGTTGGATGAAGTAGTGTCATCAATATGGATGAGACTGTGATTATTTGTGTTGCTTTTTTAAACAAAGACATAAAAGCAGTCAGTTAGCCTTGAAAACATTACTGAGATCTCTCTTCTCTCACTGATAGACAGATGATGATGATATTTATAGGTTTAATCTATTTGATTGTCTTGTCCTCTTCTTTTCCAGATATGTCTGTAAATTCATCCTCATCCTCCAGTGACTCCCTTCTTCATCCAAACCTTTCTGCCATCAACTCCAACATTCCTTTAATCGTGTATTGTTTCATGTCCAGACCAAGCTCCTTCATCTTCACTTCATACTTCATCATCTCTGTCTTCCTCCTCCTCCCTCTCTGTATCTTCATCATCTACCATGGTCTCCAACAATGGAGGCAAAAGCGCTCCACCTCCTCAGCAGCAACCATGAGTCACTCTGACTCCTTCACCTACCACTTGGCCACTATGGAGCTGATTCGCATCTTTGGGTCTCTCCTTGGCTGTTGTGGTATCTACAGTGATCATTCAATCCTAACATTTGTGGGGTTCTCACTTTATGTTTTCACTTGGTATGGGGAGATGTCCTTCCATGTCCTGACCTGTGTGGAGCGCTACCTGGCTGTGGTTCATCCCATCACCTACCTGAGCCTGAGAAAAGAGAGAGGGATCAGAATCAGAAACATCAGCATTGGCTGTGTCTGGCTGCTTTGTCTTATTGGGATGAATCTGTTAGTGGTGGCACACTTGTCAATAGTTGTTGCTCTTTGCTTTTCGATGTCCTCCTTAACAGTTGTCTCCTTCTGCAGCCTTTCTGTTCTGTGTGTTCTGATTCGTCCAGGTCCAGGGGAACAGGGCGGGGACAGACAAAGGGTTGACCAATCAAAGCAGAGGGCATTCTACACCATTCTGGTCATACTGGGAGTGCTGGTGTTGAAGTTTACTTGGAATCTGATTTGGACTGTACTCTGCATTCTGGAAAGTAGTTCTAGATGCGTGATAATGGCATGTGGTGTCTGGTTCAATCTGCTCAGCAGTCTGGTGTTACCTCTGCTGTTTCTGCACAGAGCAGGAAAATTAATGTGTTGGAAGAAAAACATCCAGTGAGGATTAAGTCGAAATGACATCAGATACATACAAATAGGCATAAGGAGAATGAAACACATGCATATGTAGAAATGATGATGGTCAAGATTAGATTGCAAGATAGTCATGAAGTTCATTTGATGTCTTTATTCTTTTTCCCCCATTTGGTGCCAGATTAACTCAATAAGAGACTTGAATCAGAAACCTCATTATTCCTTGTGTCTGGCTGGTTTACATTGTGGTGTCACATCAGGTGACGCTATGATATTTAACCATCATCTCCTTCTGCAGCCTTCCTGTTCTGTGTGATGTCATTTGCAAAAACAAAAATGCAAAAATGCTTCCGATAAAAGACAAAAAAGGTGCAGGGAATACTGCAAGAAATGTCTCGGTAGATAACAGGATGACAGTAAACCTTATTTGATTTGCTTTTCCTCTTTTGTTCAGTTGCGGGAAGGAAAAATTGATAACAAGCTCCCAGAAAACTGACTCACACATTTTTTATGAGCAAAAAAATAACCAAAAATGATTGATTTAAACACCCTCTGGTTTGGTCTTCACCTCGTCCCGAGAAAAATACCTGAATGCTAAGTGTGTGTGTGTGTGTGTCAGCTGCTGAGGCTTTTACAAGAGAAAATAGCTTTTTAGCCAAGATAATCACAGAATCATAAAGTTTTACACGTAGAATATTGGTTTTCTTGTGATTGTCTCGTTATCTCATTCTGTAGTTTCATCATTTTGTTATGTTAATGGTGATCCCATGGCAGACAGTAGTATGATTCTGATTCTTTGTCAGTTTATGTAAAAATCTTTATTGTGTTTCTGATTTGTCAATCTGCCGAGTCATCGTGTAATAAAAAAACAGTTCCTGTATATTTCTGACAGACTTTCCCTGTATAAAACTCATAAAACTTGTTGTGTTGCTTCTGCTTCACTGTATAATCCTGATTAAATAGTTATGAAACATGGTTTGATTGGATTCATTTCCACCACGTTGCATGTTTTATAGATTATGTTTTTCACCACACCAGTCACAACAGCAGCAGTCATTTTTACTGCACTTCATGTCTGAAGTTTTATCTGAGAATTCATTGTTTGATCAGATGATGATAAATTAAATCAAATTAGTATTTTCTCTTCTATGTACATTGAATTGGATGAAGTGACTTTCATGCTGATTGTGATGCAAATGAGTGATAGCGATAGACCACAGCAGTAGCTGAATTTTTCTACATGACTATAAACTTCAATGTTCAAATAAAAAAGGACTTTCCCTGACTATATAATTTGTTAGGGCTCAGACCCTAAGCTAACATTTGTTATAAAAAATATACCTAAATGAAAATTTGATTTAGGACCATCTGGTATTATTATTATTTGCGTCACTTAAACGATTTTAAATATTAAGGCTTCCCCACAACATCTAGTCAAACAATGAACTTACAGATTAATATTTCATCAAACATGAAGTTCAGTGGAAATCACTGCTGCTGTTTTGACTCGTGTGCAGAAACGTGTTAAATCATTTCCTGTGTTAAATACAACATGATGCTAAAGGTCAGTATTCAATTTTATTCAATCCTTTCATGACATTATGGGATTTAGAACTTGACTTATCACATTAGAAATGTTTTTTTTGTTGCAGAATGAAATTGTGTTTCAGGATATCCCAGCTTGTTAGGAAGCTGTGTGCAGGATGCAGGGACAGCTGTGACAGTTGAGACAATACAAATTACATTTATTACATAATGTGCAGTGACTGACTACATGTCCATTCAAAGACTACATTTCCTTGCATTATTGAGTAAGAAGGAACTGATGATGTTTGAAGACTGTAGCAAGATAGATGTTTTTTTCAGTGCTTTAATTATCTGCTATTAAAAATATACCAGCAATGATACTGTGACTGTTATTTTAAAGCATCAATAAAGTGCAGTCACAGGTGTGATTAAAATAACACAAACATGAACACAAACGCTTCCAAAGCACACAGTGAATGATGACTCTGATTTGAAGGGTGTGTGTGTGTGTGTGTGTGTGTGTGTGTGTGTGTGTGTGTGTGTGTGTGTGTGTGTGTGTGCATGTGTGTGTATTCATAGTGTGTTCCTGCAATTCGTCATTTATCAAGTGATCATTCATTTTGTCAGTTTGTCAAATTGTTTTTTTAATGCAAATGAGACATATCTGAATTGAACTTCGAGGACTATACAGCCAGTACATCATATTTGGATCAAACACTCCACAGAGGACAGACACAGAGGGAGGAAGCTCGGAAACAAACACTCAGAAGGTTGGTCAGCTTTTAATTATTTACCATGAATATCATCTTAAATGCACAACCGTTTGAAGTACTAAAATATGTACAGAAAAACTAAATGTTTGGACTTTTACAGAGATGTTACAGGATTTACTAAAGAGGAAAGAAAACATCAGACCAGTATTTGTAAAGTTGTATGAAGTAGTGTCATCAATATAGATGAGAATGTAGTTATTTTTCTTCGAAGACATAAAAGCAGTCAGTTAGCCTTGAAAACATTTTTGAGATCTCTCTTCCCTCATTGATAGAGAGATGATATTTATAGGTTTAATCTATTTGATTGTCTTGTCCTCTTCTTTTCCAGATATGTCTGTAAACTCATCCTCATCCTCCAGTGACTCCCTTCTTCATCCAAGCCTTTCCGCAATCAACTCTGACCTTCCTTCATACATATATTGTCTCATGTCCAGACCAAGCTCCTTCATCTTCACCTCATACTTCATCATCTCTGTCTTCCTCCTCCTCCCTCTCTCCATCTTCATCATTCACCATGGTCTCCAACAATGGAGGCAAAAGCGCTCCACCTCCTCAGCAGCAACCATGAGTCACTCTGACAGCTTCACCTACCACATGGTCACCATAGAGCTGGTTCGTATCTTTGGGTCTCTTTTTGGCTGTTGTGGTATCTACAGTGATCATTCAATCCTTACATTTGTGGGGTTCTCTCTTTATGTTTTCACTTGGTATGGAGAGATGTTGTTCCATGTCCTTACCTGTGTGGAGCGCTACCTGGCTGTGGTTCATCCCATCACCTACCTGAGCCTGAGAAAAGAGAGAGGGATCAAAATCAGAAACATCAGCATTGGCTGTGTCTGGCTGCTTTCTATTGTAGGGACAAGTATGGTGATGTGGAAAGAGTCCCTCTTTTATGATTTCTGCTTCTTGATTATTTCCTTAACAGTTGTCTCCTTCTGCAGCCTTTCTGTTCTCCGTGTTCTGATTCGTCCAGGTCCAGGGGAACAGGGTGGGGGCAGGGAGAGGGTTGACCAATCAAAACAGAGGGCATTCTACACCATTATGGTCATACAGGGAGTACTGGTATTGATGTTTACTTGGAATCTGGTTTGGTCTGTTCTCTACGTGTTGGAAAGTAATACTAAATGTTTGATAATGACATGTGGTGTCTGGTTCAATCTGCTGAGCAGTCTGGTGTTACCTCTGCTGTTTCTACACAGAGCAGGAAAATTAGTGTGTTGGAAGAAAAACATCCAGTGAGGATTAAGTCGAAATGACATCAGATACACAAAAATAGGCATAAGGAGAATGAAACGCACACATATACAGAAATGATGATAGTCAAGATTCGATTGCATGATGATCATAAAGTTCATGTGAAGTCTACTTTATTTGATTTGCTTTTGCTTTTTTTGTTTAATTGCGGGAGGGAAAAATTCATCACAAGCTCCAAGAATACTGACTCATTTTTAATGGGCAAAAAAATAACCAAATATTATTGATTCAAATACCCTTTGGTTTGGTCTTCACCTCATAACGAGAAAAATATCTAAATGCTAAGTCATGTGTGTCAGCTGCTGAGGCTTTTACAAGAGAAAATAACATAAACAACACAATAGATTTTCACATATAGAATATATTTGCTTGAAACTGGCTGGTTATGTCATTATGTCGTTTCATAATTTTGTTAGAGCAATGGTGATCCCATGGCGGAGAGTAGTGTGATTCTGATTCTTTGTCATTTTATGTAAAAATCTTCACTGTGTTTCTGATGTGTCAATCTGCTGAGTCATCGTGTAATAAAAAAACAGTTCCTGTATATTTCTGACAGACTTTCCCTGTATAAAACTCATAAAACTTGTTGTGTCTGCTTCACTGTATAATCCTGATTAAACAGTTATGAAACATGGTTTTATTGGATTCATTTCCATGACATTGCATTTTTTATAGATGATGTTTTTCTGCACAACAGTAACAACAGCAGCAGTCATTTTTACTGCACTTCATGTCTGAAGTTTCAATTCATTGTTTGATCAGAGGATGATAATTTAAATAGAATTAGGATTTTTTTGTCTTTGACATTGAATTGGATGAAGTGATCTTTCAGACTGATCATGATGCAAATGAGTGATAGCAATAGGCCACAGCAGTAGTTCCATATTCTACATGACTACAAAGTTCAACAGCATAAACAGGATGAGCAACATTTACAAATGATACAAATCTGACATCATCAGTCCTATTAATCACTAAAGAAGTCTAAGAATCACATGCAAACTGAAACGTTCTTACTGAGAAACTTGATGATGATCATCAACATCATCATCTTTTATGTCAGGTCTCCTGAGCTCAGGGTCTGACGTTCACCTATCGCTTTCTTCCAGCGTGACCTGTCAAGGGCGTCCCCTGGTTTTCAACACAGTTCCACGAGGTCCCTCTTGACTGTCACGTCCCATGTCGTCCTGGGGCGACCTCAAGGGCGTGTTCTGTCTGTATTCCACTCCTTCCAGATTGTCTTCACCCACTCCTCATCATCTTTCCTGGCTACGTGCCCATACCACCTGAGCCCTGTCCTCCTTACTAGATTAGTGATCTCCTCCAGGCCTGACATGAACCACACTTCATTGTCTCAGTATCTCTCACAGAACCTGGGTCCACACATCTTTCTTATCATTCTCTTGTCTGTCGTCATGATTTTTTGTTCATTCTCAGTGGACACAGGCCATGTCTCATTTCCATAAAGGCAGTCTCTCACACAGGCATTGAAGACTCTGCCCTTCAGCTTCAACGATGGGGCTCTCGAGGTAAGAAAAGACAATAGCTCCTGGATCTTACTCCATCCGCTAAAGATACAGGTTCAGCTGGTGCATCTGCGCCCCCACCGCCGTCAAGCATATCGCCCAGGTAGCAGAAGCTGTGTGTTACACCATACCTCTCACCCACCAGCGTTTCACCGTCGCCCAACACTCTCAGTCTTGGTATTGCACCTTGGCACTTTCTGGAGATGAAGTCAACACTGACCTCCATGAGGCTGCCTGCTACCTCACTACATTGCTTGTGCACCTGGCATCTGCAGCCAGTGCTCATGACAGAGTTTGCATCCACTCCGCTCCCACATACTCCCCAAGGAAAAGCACCAACCTGGTGTTCCTCCCTGGTACCTACTGCTGACACCGTGACCTTTGTCTTCTCCGTGTTAATCTTCATTCCTTTGGTCCTTGAGCATCTCCTCCACACTGCAAGCTTCCTTATCAGCTCCTCCTCATTGTCGGCCATAAGAGCGAGGTCATCCACATAGAGAATCTCCCAGGGTAGTCCCTCCCTCCCTAGCCGATCTTGACACAATGTTCACCACAATGGCAAATAGGAGTGGGCTGAGCACAGAGCCCTGATGCACTCCAACCTTCACGCTGAAGCTGACTGTGTCTCCCATGCCAGACCTTACCACAACATTGGCATCCTTGAACAGGGTCACCACTGCAGCCACCAGCGATTCCTCCTGATATGAAGGGAATATTTGTCAGGCAGCAGTCAACAACCCTGTTGTGCATTCAAATTATTTGGTGTCTTTCAGCCATTGTCACCTGCAGCCCCATTTGTGATGGTGCATCCACTGGTTCATATTTGCATACCTTGTGGAAACCAGTCTCTGGATGCTAATGTTAAGTCAAGTCACCATTATTCAAATATTTAAATAGCAAATCTGAAACAGTGGTCGTTAAGCCAACGTGCTTTCCAGCAAACAAAAATATATAATTAGTAGTACAAATAAAGCTAATACGTTTAAATGTTGAAATTAAGAGCCTATACTGGTGTGAAAAACGTAAATAATATACACAGTAGTCATTCAAACCTATAGAAATTAAATAAAATAGTACTTTCCCTGAGTATATTTTTTGCTAGTGCTGAGACTATAAGTAACATTTGTAATAAAAAATAACCTAAATGACATAGAATTTAATTTAAGACCCTTAGTATTATTATTTGCAGTATTCGGACTACCCTACAACATCTAGTCAATCAATGAACTTACAGATTAAAACTTCGTCAAACATGAAGTGCAGTGGAAATTACTGCTGCTGTTTTGACTCGTGTGCAGAAAAACTCTTCTATAAAGCATACGAACTTCATGGAAATAAAATCACTCAAAGCACATTTCACAGTTGTTTAATCAGGATAATTCAGTGAAGCAGAAGCAGACCTTTATCAGGTAAATGGTTTGTTACAAAGAGAAGCCTTCTTAAATAGGGAGTGGCTAAAACTCCACATCACTCATATTCATGCTACAGGAAGGTATGATTCCTAAAACATCATTCTACTGAATTACAACTTCCAACAACATACAGACAGAAAAGTAAAACACTCTGTATAATAACAGTTCCAGATATACTCCATAACTGATGACATTAAATGGGTAAATAACTATGACGTGAATGTGTAAAACCTTCTTCATACAAGAAGCTGAGGTCAAAGATATACAACAGCTGCAATTAATTAAAGAGACGATAACATGATGAGTCATCAGAAAACAAAACAGAAACAGATTTTAATATAAACTGAAGTAAAGAATCAGAGCCATTCAATTCTCTGCTGTTGGGTCATCCATCCATTATCTATACATTGCTTTATCCTCAGTAGGGTATCAGGGGAGCTGGAGCCTATCCCAGCTGACTTAGGGTAAAGGCCGGGTTCACTTGGACAGGTAACAGCCCATCGTAGGGCAAATAGACAGCCAATCACATTTGCATTCATATCTACAGACAATTTAGAATCACCAGTTAACCTCAGCATGAGTTTGAACTGTGGGAATAAGCCGGAGAACCTGGTGAGAACCCACTCAGGCACAGGGTAACATGCAAACCCCACACAGAAAGGTCCAACGCTGTAAGTTGAACCAAGGACCTTCTGGCTGTGAGACAACAGGGCTAACCATGGTTTGCCCATGACACCCCTGTTTGATCATGTTTTTATTTTAATTTTACACAATTTTAAAAGCACAAAAAGAGGTAGAATGAAGAGTATGAATTTTTTTTATTCGAGGTCAGGCCTCAGAGGCAGCACGTCAAGTAGGTCATTCCAGACGTCTCCCCAGCAATCTCTTCCAGTCACATATAGAGACAAACAACACACTCTCATTCACACCTACGGACAATTTAGAATAATCAATTAACCTCAGCATGTTTTTGGACTGTGGGAGGAAGCCGGAGTACCCGGTGAGAACCCACGCTGCACAGGGAGATCATGCAAACTCCACACAGAAAGATCCCGGGCGTCCTAACCGGGACACGAACCGGGGATCTTCTAGCTGTGAGGCAACGCTGCTAACCATCGCGCCACCGTGCAGCCCCATACAAATTACATTTATTGCATAATGTGCAGTGACTGACTACATGTCCATTCAAAGACTACATTTCCCTGCATTATTGAGTAAGAAGGAACTGATGATGTTTGAAGACTGTAGCCAGACAGAGTTTTTTTTCAGTGCTTTAATTATGTGCAATTAAAAATATACCAGCAATAATACTGTGACTGTTATTTTAAAGCATCAATAAAGTGCAGTCACAGGTGTGATTAAAATAACACAACCATGAACACAAACGCTTCCAAAGCACACAGTGAATGATGACTCTGATTTGAATACACAAACTTTGTCTGCACATCATTTGAAGTGTGTGTGTGTGTGTGTGTGTGTGTGTGTGTGTGTGTGTGTGTGTGTGTGTGTGTGTGTGCATGTGTGTGTATTCATAGCGTGTTCCTGCAATTCGTCATTTATCAAGTGATCATTCATTTTGTCAGTTTGTCAAATTGTTTTTTTAATGCAAATGAGACATATCTGAATTGAACTTCGAGGACTATACAGCCAGTACATCATATTTGGATCAAACACTCCACAGAGGACAGACACAGAGGGAGGAAGCTCAGAAACAAACACTCAGAAGGTTGGTCAGCTTTTAATTATTTACCATGAATATCATCTTAAATGCACAACCGTTTGAAGTACTAAAATATGTACAGAAAAACTAAATGTTTGGACTTTTACAGAGGTGTTACAGGATTTACTAAAGAGGAAAGAAAACATCAGACCAGTATTTGTAAAGTTGTATGAAGTAGTGTCATCAATATGGATGAGAATGTAGTTATTTTTCTTCGAAGACATAAAAGCAGTCAGTTAGCCTTGAAAACATTATTGAGATCTCTCTTCCCTCATTGATAGAGAGATGATATTTATAGGTTTAATCTATTTGATTGTCTTGTCCTCTTCTTTTCCAGATATGTCTGTAAACTCATCCTCATCCTCCAGTGACTCCCTTCTTCATCCAAGCCTTTCCGCAATCAACTCTGACCTTCCTTCATACATATATTGTCTCATGTCCAGACCAAGCTCCTTCATCTTCACCTCATACTTCATCATCTCTGTCTTCCTCCTCCTCCCTCTCTCCATCTTCATCATTCACCATGGTCTCCAACAATGGAGGCAAAAGCGCTCCACCTCCTCAGCAGCAACCATGAGTCACTCTGACAGCTTCACCTACCACATGGTCACCATAGAGCTGGTTCGTATCTTTGGGTCTCTTTTTGGCTGTTGTGGTATCTACAGTGATCATTCAATCCTTACATTTGTGGGGTTCTCTCTTTATGTTTTCACTTGGTATGGAGAGATGTTGTTCCATGTCCTGACCTGTGTGGAGCGCTACCTGGCTGTGGTTCATCCCATCACCTACCTGAGCCTGAGAAAAGAGAGAGGGATCAGAATCAGAAACATCAGCATTGGCTGTGTCTGGCTGCTTTCTATTGTAGGGACAAGTATGGTGATGTGGAAAGAGTCCCTCTTTTATGATTTCTGCTTCTTGATTATTTCCTTAACAGTTGTCTCCTTCTGCAGCCTTTCTGTTCTCCGTGTTCTGATTCGTCCAGGTCCAGGGGAACAGGGTGGGGGCAGGGAGAGGGTTGACCAATCAAAACAGAGGGCATTCTACACCATTATGGTCATACAGGGAGTACTGGTATTGATGTTTACTTGGAATCTGGTTTGGTCTGTTCTCTACGTGTTGGAAAGTAATACTAAATGTTTGATAATGACATGTGGTGTCTGGTTCAATCTGCTGAGCAGTCTGGTGTTACCTCTGCTGTTTCTACACAGAGCAGGAAAATTAGTGTGTTGGAAGAAAAACATCCAGTGAGGATTAAGTCGAAATGACATCAGATACACAAAAATAGGCATAAGGAGAATGAAACGCACACATATACAGAAATGATGATAGTCAAGATTCGATTGCATGATGATCATAAAGTTCATGTGAAGTCTACTTTATTTGATTTGCTTTTGCTTTTTTTGTTTAATTGCGGGAGGGAAAAATTCATCACAAGCTCCAAGAATACTGACTCATTTTTAATGGGCAAAAAAATAACCAAATATTATTGATTCAAATACCCTTTGGTTTGGTCTTCACCTCATAACGAGAAAAATATCTAAATGCTAAGTCATGTGTGTCAGCTGCTGAGGCTTTTACAAGAGAAAATAACATAAACAACACAATAGATTTTCACATATAGAATATATTTGCTTGAAACTGGCTGGTTATGTCATTATGTCGTTTCATAATTTTGTTAGAGCAATGGTGATCCCATGGCGGAGAGTAGTGTGATTCTGATTCTTTGTCATTTTATGTAAAAATCTTCACTGTGTTTCTGATTTGTCAATCTGCCGAGTCATCGTGTAATAAAAAAACAGTTCCTGTATATTTCTGACAGACTTTCCCTGTATAAAACTCATAAAACTTGTTGTGTTGCTTCTGCTTCACTGTATAATCTTGATTAAACAGTTATGAAACATGGTTTTATTGGATTCATTTCCATGACGTTGCATGTTTTGTAGAAAATTTTTTTCTGCACAACAGTAACAACAGCAGCAGTCATTTTTTCATCTGAAAATTCATTGTTTGATCAGATGACGATAATTTAAATAGAATTAGGATTTTTTCATCTTTGTACATTGAATTGGATGAAGTGATCTTTCAGACTGATCATGATGCAAATGAGTGATAGCGACAGGCCACAGCAGTAGTTCCATATTCTACATGACTACAAAGTTCAACAGCATAAACAGTATGAGCAACTTTTACAAATGATACAAATCTGACATCATCAGTCCTATTAATCACTAAAGAAGTCTAAGAATCACATGCAAACTGAAACGTTCTTACTGAGAAACTTGATGATGATCATCAACATCATCATCTTTTATGTCAGGTCTCCTGAGCTCAGGGTCTGACGTTTACCTATCGCTTTCTTCCATCTTGACCTGTAAAGGGCGTCCCCTGGTTTTCAACACAGTTCCACGAGGTCCCTCTTGACTGTCACGTCCCATGTCGTCCTGGGGCGACCTCAAGGGCGTGTTCTGTCTGTATTCCACTCCTTCCAGATTGTCTTCACCCACTCCTCATCATCTTTCCTGGCTACGTGCCCATACCACCTGAGCCCTGTCCTCCTTACTAGATTAGTGATCTCCTCCAGGCCTGACATGAACCACACTTCACTGTCTCAGTATCTCTCACAGAACCTGGGTCCACACATCTTTCTCATCATTCTCTTGCCTGTCGTCATGATTTTTTGTTCATTCTCAGTGGACACAGGCCATGTCTCATTTCCATAAAGGCAGTCTTTCACACAGGCATTGAAGACTCTGCCCTTCAGCTTCAACGATGGGGCTCTAGAGGTAAGAAAAGACAATAGCTCCTGGATCTTACTCCATCCGCTACGGATACGGGTTCAGCTGGTGCATCTGCACCCCCACCACCGTCAAGCCCAGGTAGCAGAAGCTGTGTGTTACACCATACCTCTCACCCACCAGCGTTTCACCGTCGCCCAACACTCTCAGTCTTGGTATTGCACCTTGGCACTTTCTGCAGATGAAGTCAACACTGACCTCCATGAGGCTGCCTGCTACCTCCCTACATTGCTTGTGCACCCGGCGTCTGCACCCAGTGCACATGATAGAGTTTGCACCCACTCTGCTCCCACATACCCCACAAGTGAAAGCACCAACCTGGTGTTCCTCCCCAGCTCCTACTGCTGACACCGTGACCTTTGTCTTCCCCGTGTTAATCTTCATTCCTTTGGTCCTCAAGCATCTCCTCCACACTGCAAGCTTCCTTATCAGCTCCTCCTCATTGTCGGCCATAAGAGCGAGGTCATCCGCATGGAGAATCTCCCAGGGTAGTCCCTCCCTCTCTAGCCGATCTTGACACCGTGTTCACCACAATGGCAAATAGGAGTGGGCTGAGCACAGAGCCCTGATGCACTCCAACCTTCACGCTGAAGCTGACTGTGTCTCCCATGCCAGACCTTACCACAACATTGGCATCCTTGAACAGGGTCACCACTGCAGCCACCAGCGATTCCTCCTGATATGAAGTGAATATTTGTCAGGCAGCAGTCAACAACCCTGTTGTGCATTCAAATGGTTTGGTGTCTTTCAGCCATTGTCACCTGCAGCCCCATTTGTGATGGTGCATCCACTGGTTCATATTTGCATACCTTGTGGAAACCAGTCTCTGGATGCTAATGTTAAGTCAAGTCACCATTATTTAAATATTTAAATAGCATATCTGAAACAGTGGTCTTTAAGCCGACGTGCTTTCCAGCAAACAAAAATATATAATTAGTAGTACAAATAAAGCTAATACGTTTAAATGTTGAAATTAAGAGCCTATACTGGTGTGAAAAACATAAATAATATACACAGTAGTCATTCAAACCTATAGAAATTAAATAAAATAGTACTTTCCCTGAGTATATTTTTTGCTAGTGCTGAGACTATAAGTAACATTTGCAATAAAAAATAACCTAAATGACATAGAATTTAATTTAAGACCCTTTAGTATTATTATTTGCAGTATTCGGACTACCCCACAACATCTAGTCAATCAATGAACTTAAACTAAATTAAAACTTCGTCAAACATGAAGTGCAGTGGAAATTACTGCTGCTGTTTTGACTCGTGTGCAGAAAAAACTCTTCTATAAAGCATTCGAACTTCATGGAAATAAAATCACCCAAAGCACATTTCACAGTTGTTTAATCAGGATAATTCAGTGAAGCAGAAGCAGACCTTTATCAGGTAAATGGTTTGTTACAAAGAGAAGCCATCTTAAATAGGGAGTGGCTAAAACTCCACAGCCAGTCATATTCATGCTACAGGGAGGTATGAATCCTAAAACATCATTCTACTGAATTACAACTTCCAACAACATACAGACAGAAAAGTAAAACACTCTGTATAATAACAGTTCCAGATATACTCCATAACTGATGACATTAAATGGGTAAATAACTATGACGTGAATGTGTAAAACCTTCTTCATACAAGAAGCTGAGGTCAAAGATATACAACAGCTGCAATTAATTAAAGAGACGATAACATGATGAGTCATCAGAAAACAAAACAGAAACAGATTTTAATATAAACTGAAGTAAAGAATCAGAGCCATTCAATTATCTGCTGTTGGGTCATCCATCCATTATCTATACATTGCTTTATCCTCTGTAGGGTATCAGGGGAGCTGGAGCCTATCCCAGCTGACTTAGGGTAAAGGCCGGGTTCACTTGGACAGGTAACAGCCCATCGTAGGGCAAATAGACAGCCAATCACATTTGCATTCATATCTACAGACAATTTAGAATCACCAGTTAACCTCAGCATGAGTTTGAACTGTGGGAATAAGCCGGAGAACCTGGTGAGAACCCACTCAGGCACAGGGTAACATGCAAACCCCACACAGAAAGGCCCAAGGCTGGAAATCGAATCAAGGACCTTCTAGCTGTGAGACAACAGGGCTAACCATGGTTTGCCCATGACACCCCTGTTTGATCATGTTTTTATTTTAATTTTACACAATTTTAAAAGCACAAAAAGAGGAAGAAACAAGTGTATAATTTATTTTTTTGAGGTCAGGCCTCAGAGGCAGCACGTCAAGTAGGTCATTCCAGACGTCTCCCCAGCAATCTCTTCCAGTTCCTCCTGGAGGATCCTGAGGTGATCCCAGGCCAGATGAGATATATAATCCCCCCAGCGAGTTCTGGGTCGACCTCATGATCTCTCCCCAGCTGGAAGTGCCTGGAAAACCTCCAAAGGAAGTTTCCCCAGAAGGCATTCTAATTCGATGCTGAACCTTTCAACTGGAAGGAGCAGCGACTCCACCACGAGCTTCCTCTGAAAGTCCGAGCTCTTCCCTCTATCGCTCAGCCTCAGCAGACACCTGACCCTCAAACTGAGCAACAAGCTGCTAAACAGAGGCCAACATTAAATAGACAGACATTTTTTTCTCAGTGGAAGGTGAAGACCAAACCAGAGAACGACTAAATCAGCATTTCTTTCCTAACTTTTTTGACAGTCACAAATTCGGAAGATATTTTGGTTTGCATGGGCTTTTGTGGGGCAGGACAAGACACATTAATACCAGTATCAATGTGAACTGCGGGAAAAACCTCTCAGGAAAGCCTGTAGACCTCCAGACTCAAAGAAAAAGTCTGCTTTGGATCGGGTATATTCACTTGACATTTTGAAGGGTGGGTGGCTCCAAACCATCACCAACATGACTTGAGAAATTAGAGTTGGTCTTTATGTCTGTCAGATTGTTTTGTTTAAGTATTTCTGTCTCCAAGTGGATAAAAACAAATCAAACAAAGGAATATGTTTGTGCTTTTACTATTAACTTCCAGTTTGTGTTTTTTCAGTGATTTTACTTTTGAAAATGTAGCCTTTATCCTCTTTTGATGTTGTTCTTCCAACACACTAATTTTCCTGCTCTGTGTAGGTACAGCAGAGGTAGCAACAGACTGCTGGGCAGATTAAACCAGACACCACATCCCATTATTCCACAGATAGTTTTGCATTCTGACACATATAGTACAAGCCAAATCAGATTCCAAGTAAACCTCAATACCAGCACACCCAGTATGACCAGAATGGTGTAGAATGCCCTCTGCTTTGATTGGTCAACCTTCTTCCTGCCTCCGCCCTGTTCCCCTGGACCTGGACGAATCAGAACATGGAGAACAGAAAGGCTGCAGAAGGAGATGATGATTAAGGACAATATCAAGAGGGTGAAAGTTAAGATGGTGCTCAAATGTTCTAGTATCATCAAACCTATCCCAACAAGGCAAATCAACCAGACACCGCCAATGCTGATGTTTCTGATTCTGATCCCTCTCTCTTTTCTCAGGCTCAGGTAGGTGATGGGATGAACCACAGCCAGGTAGCGCTCCACACAGGTCAGGGCGTGGAAGAACATCTCTCCATACCAGGCCAATGAATAAAGAAAGAACCCGACGAAGAATATGATTGAATGATCACTGTAGATACCATAAATCCAGAGAACAGACCCAAAGACACCAATCAGCTCCATGATGACCATGTGGTAGGTGAAGCTGTCAGAGTGACTCATGGTTGCTGTTGAGGAGGTGGAGCGCTTTTGCCTCCATTGTTGGACACCATGGTAGATGATGAAGATGCAGAGAGGGAGGAGGAGGAAGATGTTGGTGATGGCGTATGAGGTGAAGATGCCAGAGCTTGGTCCGGACATGAGACAATAAGTGTATAAAGGAAGGTTGGGCTCCATGAAGAAATGATTTAGATGAAGAAGGGAGTCATTGGACGATGAGGCTGAGCTGACTGACATGTCTGGAAGGGAACAGAGATGACAATCAAATTAATTAAATATGTAGATTACATCTCTCACTCTGTGTGTTCTAAGAGGGGTCTAACTTCTGTAGCAGAATCACAGAGGTGAGAGGTAATAGAAATCTAAAAAAAATGTTGATTGTTTGATTTAAAATTTCAAATAGAGCAATCAGTCAACTTTACTAAGAATCTATTCTGTTCTAATGTGCTGAAAAATGCAAATGTTGTCCCATTTCTCTGAGTGCGTACTGTTAAAATAGGGCACTGTTCTTGGTGTTTTTGTTGGGGAAAAATGATTTTGACGATCACAGAAGTGCATGTTGTTTGAAAAGAAATCCACTTTTGAAGTTGCACAAAGTATTACTTCTAGGAGATGTGTTGTCAGACAGGTTGCCAGAACTAAACTAAGATGAGCTAGCATTGCTATGTCTTAGCTAACCTACTTAGAAAGTATCCTTACATCAGTAAAAGCTTTAGCTAGCTAATTGTAGCTATTATACTTTTACTATTTAAAATGTATGTAATATCTCAAATAAATAATAACTATCTAAATATTTTTATCTGAGTATATATAATTGATAAGTTGTACTGAGTGGTGGCTGTGGTGTTCTTATTAAATTGTTTTGAAAGCCCTCATTTTCTTTTTTTTTAGTATCAGGTCAAAATTTTTAAAAAAAAATCATGATTCAAAAAAGTATTTCAATTATTATCCATATATATATATATGATGATTTAAAATCTCAGTTTTGCTTACATCAAAAAAATAAGGTGTTACCAGTTGCTCCTGTAAAGACGAGCTCTCAGGAAATATTGTATTACACCTTTTTTTCTGCATAAAGTGTTGCAGAATTATATAAGGTTGGAATCTAAGGCATTGAAATGACTCTGCACATTGTTCTAGAATAGAAAGAGTGTCCCATTTGAACAAAACCTACCTTATATAGCACACAAAAGAGTAAGATCAGCAGCAGGTTTGTGAACAATGTGTACATAGCAAGTAGAAAAAGGTACCAGTAGGCATTTAAATAGAAAAGAAATTGGAAATACAAGTGAAAAAGGAGTGAAGTAGGTTTCTTCCACTTGTGACCTCATTTTCCACAACAAACTTTTGTTGTCAGCGAAGATCTCAATACTTCTTCGATGGGCTAATGTCAGTGGTTTCCCTGTATAGATATATCTAGATATATATATAGATATATATTGTCAAGGGTAATAGAGATTTAAACAGAAATAACAGGGAAATGCACAGCTGTATGTGGACTGATCATATTTACTGTCATGTGTAAACAAAGGTCCTTGAAGAAAATGTGATTGATTTCAGTCAGATTAAACACACCTTTCTTAGTCAAATACTGGGTAACATCCTGTGACTCTTTTCTCTCTCCTGACTGTATTTACTTCATTTTGTTTCTGAAAAACAGCTATATACTGTTGATATACAAACACTCTGATTCACAGATCATTTCCATTTATTAGTTTTCATTCAATAATAACAGTAACAGAATATTTAACAATAAAAAATGATTTTACATATCCCGACAGTTGCAGATGTAGAATTTTCACATTTTCTTATGTTCATCGGGACAAAAAATCTGTTTATTTTTGCCCCAAACAATAACTAAAAGCTGTGATAAGAGATTTAAAGGACACCCACCTTGTCGTGTTTCTTTCTGACCTTCCTCCTGCTGCGTTAAAGAGTCACAGACTGTTGTGAACTGAGATCTGATCCAAATATACAGAACTTTAAAGCATCAGTGTGTGTGTTTGTGTAACAAACGGAAGGAAGGCTGTGGGGGGTTTTGCATGTTTTGTCAATTCACACTTTATTGTTCTTTTCTACGGTTCATTTCTTCAGGCAAATGTTTCCCTTTTCCAGGAAGACCAGAGGCCAAACTGAGGACCAGAGCACAGAGCCTTGCTCAACAATACGTCACTGGGTAATGATGTGTCCATTAAGGTGAACATTAGTCAGAATTCAAATGACTTTTACATAAGCAGTGACTGGTGTGTATTCAAATTTTTAAAAAAGGTAGAGCCCAGAGCGTCTGTCCTTGTTATTTCATTCAAATATGAGCCTGCAGATAAATGATCACTTAGAAAAGAAGACGTGTGGTTGAGTTTTCTTGTTGGTCTGTCATGCAAATAATCATTCGTTAAATCAAGTCTTTTATAAAGCACTTTTAGAAATGACAAATGTTGACTAAAGAGCTTTACAGGGAAATTAGAAACACGGAATAAAAGACAGTCTCTATTCAGGGAAAGTTAACAAATTAATAATAGCTATGTGGTCATAATGATAGTCTCTCATAGACCTATCCTCACAGTGCTGGAGAATGGTCTGACTGCACCTCATTATCATTCTGCTGTAAGAGGGAAAAATGCTCTGGTTTTTTTTTTTGGAATGATTTAAACTGATGAGTCACCACGCAGCACTGAGCTCAGGATGTAGCGAAGGTTCCCCTGCAAACAAAGTGTTGGGAGTTGTTTTGTTTGAATATTTGCACACAGGGAGCAGGTCAGATTTAGTATTTGATGTACATCCGGAAACGCAGTCTTGAACAAAAGTTTACATACACTTATATGACTGTTGTAAATTCAGAATTTTTGATGTTGGAAGATTTGTCTTTGTCGTACAAAAACACAATCATGCATTTCAGTTCTTTCATTGAATTACTTCAGGTCTTCTGAACATAAGACAAAAGCTGCTGGGTCATATACAGTATATACATATATACAACAACACTAATATTTGGTTAAATGTCTCTTGGCTTTTGTTGTCTGTCCACAAACTTCTGTTTGTATCTTTGGCTCTCCTCTTGACAAAAATGGTGTAGTTCAACTAAATTAGTTGTCTGTCTGATAAAGACTTGGTTCTTCACCAGAGTCCACATGTTCTTGATGGGGTTTAAGTCAGGACTCTGGGGAGACCAGTCTAAAACCTTAATTATAGCCTGATTTAACTATTTCTTTACCACCTTTGATGAGTGTTTCGGGTCACCATCTTGTTGGAACACTCAACTGTATCCAAGATCCAACCTTCTGGCTGATGACTTTCGGTTTTCCTGAAGAATGTGGAGGTAATCCTCCTTCATTATTCCCCCAGTTCCACTGGCCCCAAAGCAGCAACAGAGCATAATACTGCCACCACCATGCTTGATAGTAGGTATGTTGTTCTTGGGGTTGAAGACCTCACCTTTTCTCATCCAAATATATTTCTGGTCATTTTGGCCAAGTAGCTCATGTTTTTGTTTCATCTGAGCACAGGACATTCCTCTGGAAGAAGGTCTTTCTTCTTGCTCGGCAGCCTCTCAGTACATGGTGATGTAAAACACATTTGACTGTGGACACTGACAGCTGTGTTCCAGCAGCTTCTAATTGATTGCAAACCTGCTTATTGGTAATCTTTGGTTGTCTCTCAAGCAACTGTGTTTCAGCAGCAGGTGATGGTTTGTGTTTTCTTCCTGATGGAGGCAGTGACACAACTGTACCATGCACTTTATACTTAAATTGTTTTCACAGATGATTTTGGGATTTGTAGTTTGTTTTGAAATTATTCTAGATGACTTTCCTGACTTGCTTCCAGATCTGTTGTGAGCTCCTAGGAATTTTCCACTGCAGCATTTGTAGCTGAGTCTAATGAGTGTATCAAATGGGCTCTTTTAAAATTGGCTCAGAGAAGTCAGCTGCTGTGAATTGTAATCACTCATATGAAGATAAAGGGACATGAAGCTAAGAAAATGAGATTATTCCTGTTTCTATGCTTGGCCACTTGAGATATATGAGCCAGCGCATTAATTTAATTTTAAAGAAATAGCTGAAGTTGAGTTAGTAAGTCCTTTATCAGGAATTATTGAACACCCTGCACCAGGGTGCAGGTGTTCAGACCATAGCATAAATGTAAACCATTGAAGAGATGTACATAGAGAAGGAAAGGTGCCAGGTGTTAGAAGAAGAAGATGACAGGTGAATGATTTGATTCCATCAGTCCTTGATTTGAGAGTGAGGCTGATTTTAGCAGACTAAAGGACAAGTGGTGTTGACATATTCTGTGAGTTGTAGCTAGGTTGAGGGTATTGTTGGAAAGAACTGTTTGTGGTTGCCTTATCCATGTCGAGCTGAAAGACTGAAGCTGCAAATGCCACAGTGAAGAATAATGGGAATGCTGTAGCTAGTTGAAGTATGTTTTGATATGTGCATGAACGCAACAGAGCATTTGATTGTTTTCTTTTTGGTTTTGAAAAATGTCAAACAAAAAGACCCAGGAATAATGTCTGTCAACATAAGCTGTCACTCTGACTAAAAGCCTTAATGCACAATACTTTGGCAACGTGAACAGACATTGCAACCCTTGAGCTAAAGTGTCATCAGACAATTTGCACTGAAAAGAAACAATATCATTACAAGAAGTATGAGGAAAACTGCCCCGAAAAGAAACCACATCACTGCACAAATGTGGGAAAACACAAAAAAGAAACCAAATCATTGCAAGGTGTCTGCCACTGTCCTGACACCAGGCAGTGCAGCGAGCGCTGATTCATCACATATTAAATAACTAATGTTAAGGGAACAAACGTCGTCTTTTTCACGTGGTGTTTTTCACCAGTGGTGGGATGTAACTAAATTACTCAAGTACTGGACTTAAGTACAAAAAAGTATCAAGTAATTGAAACTGGCTGAAGCAATAATTCCAATGAAGTAATTTATATTACTTTGAAGTGGACAATTGTGCACAATGAGTACTTTGACTTCAGCTACTTGAAGTATATTTTGCTGCTAATGCTTTTGTGCTTGTACTCAAGTAGGGTTTTAAACATACTATTGTGAGTGTTTTCACATGGTTTTATTACTACATTTAATAAAGGATCTAAATCCTTCTTCCAACACTGATATGGACTAAAGTAATAGTTTAATTTTCATCTCTTCCACACCACACCCACCATTTTTTTTTTTAAAAAAGCTGGGTTACATGCCATCACTTCATTTTCTTCCTCCTGTCGTCTGTCAGATTTTTTATTTGGAAGCTGAAATACTGGCACTCTTACAGCTCCTGTAAGTCACAGGTCCTGGCAATCATCTTCTCATATTAATCAATAAAATAATTTATCTTCAGCTGCAAACAGCATTTATTAAAACCTGTGATAAGAGATTTAAAGGACACCCACCTTGTCAGTAGTGTTTCTTTCTGACCTTCTTCCTGATGGTCACAGAGTCGCAGACTGTTGTAAACTGAGATCTGATCCAAATATACAGAACTTTAATATATTAGTTTGTGTAAAAGGTGGATGGAGGGCTGTTTTTTATTTTTTGTTGCTGTATTTTGTTTTTTGCATGTTTTGTCGATTCACACTTTGCCATTCTTTTTATACGGTTCATTTCTTCAGGCAAATGTTCTACTGGTTCTCTCCTTTTCCAGGGAGACCAGATCACTGAGCTTTGTTCAACAATACATCAGCAGTTAATGACCTGTTCATTAAGAACATTTGTCAGAATTCAAATGACTTTTACATTAACCGTGACTGGTGTGTATTCAAATCAAATGAAGTGACTGAGCCCAGAACAAGCCCTGTCCTTGTTCTTTCCTTCAAATTTGAGCCTGCAGATAAATGATCAGTTAGAAAAGAAGAAGTGTGGTTTAGGTCTCGTCTTGGACCACCATGCAAAGAACCATAAATCAAGTCGAGTCATTTATAGAGCACTTTTTAAAACAACAAACACTGACTGAAGAGCTTTACAGAGAGATCTACTGATCAGATAAAACACAGTCAATAATAAGTGCAATTAAACTAATTAATAGGAGCCTACACTGTATAATCATAGTCAGACTTGTCCTCACAGTGCTGGACAATGATCTGACTGCACTTCATTGTCATTCAGCTATAAGAGGGAAACATGCTCAGTTTGTTTGTAATTGTTTAAACTCATCTTGTCATCTTGGTTGGTGCAAAGGTCAAGGTTTAAGTTGGGACGTTGGGGATATTAGTCTAAAAGCTTAACTCCAGCCTGATTTAACCATTTATTTACCACCATTCATGAGTGTTTTGGGTCACTGTCTTGTTGGAACACCCACCTGTGTTAAAGACTCAAACTTCTGGCTGAGGATTTTAGGTTTTTCTGAAGAATGTCAAGTCTCTTTCCTGCTTTAATGTTGTCTTTAAATGTTACCAGATTTTTCTATTTATTTTATGTAAGTAATTTGAATTCTGATAAATGTTCACTTTAATGGACACATCAATAACCGGTGACATATTGTTGATCAAGGCTCAGTGCTCTGGTCCTCAGTTTGGCCTCTGGTCTCCTTGGAAGAGGAGAATATTTGCCTTCAGAAATGAACCGTAGAAGAAGACTGGCCAAGTGTGAATTTAGTGAACATGTAAATCTCCCACAGCCCTCCTTCCACCTGTTACACAAACTGATGTATTAAAGTTCTGTATATTTGGATCAGATCTCAGTTTACAACAGTCTGTGACTCAGTAACCATCAAGAAGGAGGTCAGAAGGAAACACGACTGAAAAGGTGGGTGTCCTTTAAATCTCTTATCACAGGTTTTAGTTATTATGTTTGGAGCTGAAGATAAATTATTTTAGTGATTATTCTGAGAGGATGGTTGTAAGAATCAGTGGCTGACAGGGGAAGTAGATTATTAGAACATTAGTTAAATCTGTTCAAACTGTCAGTCTATTCTTATTTTTGTAAATGGTTCGTTCCTGCCTCCAAACCAGGCGTGAACAATAGTGAACTTTGAGTGTCGGACTCTCAGCTTTTCTGAAGATTAAAAAAAGACAAGAAAAAAGGAAATAAAGAAATGGTGACGATATGTCACGAAGTTTTCACCAAATAAAGGTGGATGGAGTCTGTGAGTGGTGGAAATTCACTCATTAACTTATCCATAGCAGAGGTGGAAGATATATTAAGGACCTTTGCTGTCGTAAAAGTAGGAATACTACAGTGTAAAAGTAAAAATACAGAATGGTCTATTTCTGAAATATGTGTCTCATTTCCCTGTCTTATATCTATTAAGTATCCAGTTGTGTTCATCACTTTAATGGCATTGATGAATTAAATTTAGATAATTTTACATCAGCTGATTTGCTTGATGGGAAACAATACAGTAGAGTTAATTTTATACATTGTCCAGCTCCAGACTCAGCAGGTCTGTCTCTCCATCTCCATACCCTACCAATGAACCAGCCCTGCTCCCAGCTGAACAAGGAGCTGAGCAGCATTGTGTTGAATCACATGTCAGTTGGTGAAACTGTAGGGGGTCTGTGGGAATTTATTTTATGACCAGTATGAATTAAGGAAACTGAATAAATCCTTTTTCATTTGGAAAAATTCAAACACTCTAATTATTTCTCCTCATAATGATTTTTACCTGGAACATAAACAGCCTTTAGTCTGTATTGATCCTGGACAATGTGAAGCAATGAGTGACTCAGTCTGTATTAAAGTGACAGCGAATGTTGAAATAATACCTTCAAGTCATGTGACCAAGGTGTGTCTCCATGACTTTGATGCACATTGAAATGTGGTTGTTTACTGACATCTAGTGGTGCTGATACACAATTGCAGGTAATCTGGGTCAATATTCTTCAGGATTCAGTGATAATGAATGACATCTGTTCATTTAAATTAACAATATAGTATGAGTTAAATGTCTGGTTATGCTGTGATTACAAATGTTATTATGTTATAAGATATATTATTATATGCATCATTTACACTCTACAGAGTCATTACACTGGTTAAAGGATACAATTTTGTCAAGGAGGAGTGTGATAGTGGAGGATGAGGTTAAAGATACTGTAGTGAAAATGTAACATAATTTCTTAGGGGTCCCTACTGGTGACCCAACAGAGGAGGGTTCCTTCCTCTAAGACACATAGACGTTATGTGATTGATGCATTTAATCTATTTGATTGTCATGTCTTCTTCTCTTCTAGATGTCTGTCAACTCCTCCTCATCCTCCAATGACTCCCTTCTTCATCCAGACATTTCCTCCACAGACTTTGACATTTTTAAATACATGTATTGTATCATCACCACACCAAGCTCCTTCATCTTCACTTCATACGCCATCACCAACATCTTCCTCCTCCTCCCTCTCTGCATCTTCATCATCTACCATGGTGTCCAACAATGGAGGCAAAAGCGCTCCACCTCCTCAGCAGCAACCATGAGTCACTCTGACAGCTTCACCTACCACATGGTCATCATAGAGCTGATTGGTCTTGTTGGCGGTGTCCTCTCTATTTGCAGCATCTACACAGAGAATATGAACATATTATTTGTGGGGTTCTTTCTCCTTTCGTTCACCTGGTTCGGACAGATGTTCTTCCACGTCCTGACCTGTGTGGAGCGCTACCTGGCTGTGGTTCATCCCATCACCTACCTGAGCCTGAGAAACGAGAGAGGGATCAGAATCAGAAACATCAGCATTGGCTGTGCCTGGCTGCTTTGTTGTGTGGAGATTGGTTTGTTGATGATCAAGGACATCTACATCATCATGACTGCCTTTCTCTTGATGTTATCTTTAGCCATCGTCTCCTTCTGCAGCCTTTCTGTTCTCCGTGTTCTGATTCGTCCAGGTCCAGGGGAACAGGGCGGGGGCAAGGAGAGGGTTGACCAATCAAAGCAGAGGGCGTTCCACACCATTATGGCCATACTGGGAGTGCTGGTGGTGAGGTTTACTTGGGATATGATTAGGATTATACTCTTTGTGACTGGAAAAGGTGCGGACTGTGTGACAGTAGCAAGTAGTCTCTGGCCTAATCTCCCCTGCGGCCTGGTTTTACCTCTGCTGTTCCTACACAGAGCAGGAAAGTTAGTGTGTTTTAAGAAGAACATCCAGCAAGAACATGAGCGAACTCTGCAAAATTAAAATCGCTGAAGATGCGAGAAAAACAAAATTTAACAGACAAGTGATTAAAAGATTCCAGAATCTTTTCTTCTTCTTTTTCTTCTTTGTTTTGCCACATATAGACAGAAAACCCAAACAAAAAGCTGACAGACACACAAACTTCACATTAAAGTCCATTTCAAATTTATTGTAAGCAAAGAAGTTTGCTGAAAATCACTTACTGATACATTCCCTGTTTTAGTCTTCACCTTAGAAAAAATCGGTCTCTTTAAATGCTCGATGTAGCCTCAGGGAGTATTTCTGAGATGGTAAAATGTGCTACATAAGGATGTTTCTCAGCTGAGATTCAAAGGACATGTTACAATAAGAAGAATACCAAGGTTCTTAGCTTCATGCTTTGTGTTCACAGACTGTCTTAATCTTGTTTGTTGACCTTCAACCACCTGCTCCACACATACATCTGTACATATAAAACACAGTCTGGACTATCATTTGTTTTTGATCACTGTCTTTGTCCTTTTGTTTGTGTGTCCATTTCAGCTGCTGCAGCTTCATCTACAAATGTGACCTGACAGATTTCAGAGATGTATATATCAGTGGGATGCAGTTTGACTCTTGTTTTTTTTTTTAAAGCATTCTCTTCATAGTACTTTAACCATTTAACGTCAACAGTTGTGGGGTACATTTATGATTGTTCCTATATGGGGTGTTTTCGTGTTGTAACTGGATGATGGTTTGCTTCTGCTTCACTGAATAATCCTGATTAAACAACGATGAAACATGGTTTAATGGTTTTATTTCATGGTTTCATGGAAAACATGCACACAAGTCAAAACAGCAGCAGTCACTTCCACTGCTTTTGCTTTTTGCTGCCTGAGGATTCATTTTCTCCCACATGTTGAGCAGCTGTCCAGCTTCTGCAAACAGGCATTCATCTCACCCTCCAGTCTGAATCTAAACCCATGTCTAACTGTAGACCTCAGATTCTGTATCCGTTAACAACCTTTAAGAACCTCATTTTTTACAAAACCTCCCACACTTCATTTAAAGCCGAGCTCCTCACAAAGACAGCAGAAGATCACATGCAGTCACAGATTCGAACCCAGACATCTGGACTCATTGTGTGTCAAAGTGCAAGGATTTTATCTTGTTTTTATTTCGTTCTTGCCTTACACTCTTGTCCTCTCTCCTCACTGCAGGTTTAGAACTAAAAGAAGTCATGTTTTTTTTTATGTTTGGACTGCGAGTGCTGCTGTCCCGTAATGAAACAAGCAAATATCCCAGTCAAATTTTCATCCGATCATACGTCCATGTGGTCATGTGACACAACACGCCCAATAGGGGGAAATAAAAAAGGACCACCAGTCAAATTAGTTGAAATTCATTTTGCTTTTGTCTGAGCACGACTTCAGACAGGTCTGCAAAACATGTCAGTAGCACACCTACAATGTGATAAAAAGTAATCAGTTACACGATGATATGTCACAAACGTTAGCAAACATCGGCTAACGGTCCCACCTACACATATATAGGTGTGATTTATTTTTAATGAAATGTGCTTTTTCACCTCTTTTTAGCTCAATAGTCAGCATTACAGCAGCATCTACACCACACTGGGATGTTTAACTGTAGTAGAAGCATTTCTGAATATTCCTCATGCTCTCTGTTTAAACAGTAGTTTGTGTTAAACACTGCATTTGAATTCGATTTTTGCAAAGACAAGCGAACCAGTGAGGCAGTGATATTCTTAGTCTGTTGCTGCCATCTGCTGTCCATTCTATGATTCAGCACCATCCTGCACAGTCGGTGACTTCCCACCATGAGAAGAACATTTTCACCTCAGACTGAATGGGAGACCTCAGTGGGGACTGAGCAGCTATTCGTATGCATTTGTTTTAAACTAATTAAACAACTGTGGGATGAATCCATTTTCAAACTGACCTGTCAGAAGGTTTTAGCAGCCGAAGTGATGCAGCAAGCTCTGGTTAGCTTGTACTGAATAAGATCATGTTTCGCTAATGCTACTAGATTACTTACTGCATTTTGAGACATTTTCCCACAGAAACTAGTCTTTAAAGAACAGCTGAGTAAAACAATGTAACTATGACTGCATGTTAAGTTATGCAGTATATAAGGACAAGTATGAGAAACTTGAGCCAGTTTCTTCTGATGAGTTAAAAGTACCGACATTAACAGCAGATATGATGATCTCACTGAATCAGGCCAAACAGTATAAAGGAGAGGTGGTGAGGAAATAGACTAACCAGCCACAGTGTTAAACCTCTGAACCACGTTTCTCCTCACCGTGGGCTCATTTTTCTCTGCAGTATAAAGTCCTGCACCTCTGTGGAAACAGAGCAACCATGAAGGAGAGAGAACTCAGAACAGTTAGAATGACATAAATTGGAAACGATAACTCAGTTTCTTTGATTATTTATTGAGCAAAAATTGAAAAAGCCTGGAATCCATATGGACAGCGCCCACTGGTGTTAATACTGGGAAAAATATGTCTCACATGACTGTTTATGACAGTTTAATCACAAAAAATGTTCCATTTTCACCAAATTGTGCCTCTTTTATTTTATTTTTTTTACAAAGTCTGTTTAAAGTAAATATTTTATTTTGGTAATTTCAACATATAGAATAAAGTGATTTTAAAGCACCAGCACTCTTTTAAGTTGGTCCCAATGGAACAGCAGGTCGAGATGTGGAGTTCAAAGACCCACACAAAGTTGACAATCTAATGATTCTGTCTGTTTTCACACTGTCTGTCTCTGATGGAGGCGATGATTTATTTATTTATTCTTAATTTAGCAGAGAGCACACCTCTCAAACCTGCTGGCAGGTTTGGTGTTCAGGAGGTTGAAGCCACAGTCGCAGGACGGGGCCTCCACGGATCAGATTGTTCCTGCACATCCTGCGGACGCTCCATCGTACGGTGATCTGGGGTGTTTGGATGCCAAGTCAACGCTCTGAGCTCTTTGTCGTGCTCCTTGAGCCTTTTCCGTGCAATTTATGTGGTTTTGAAGGGGAAAGTTTCCGGGGTTTGCATGGTCTGCAACAAAGTTTAGATGGTGAAGTAAGATCCACATGAATGCCAGGACTCAGCAGAACTTTGCATCATAGCGAGATGATCAGCGTCACTCACCAGGCAGCGGTTTTAATGTTGTGACTGTTCAGTGTATTTTTAATGTTATCAGTCATCACAGCTATCAAACATGAGGCTACTCAGCAAACACTGCTTCATATGAACCAGGGTCTAGCACATAATGTTCTACAAAGACAGAAACACACCATCAAATGGGCATAATGACACACTGGTTTGTTTATTACTATCAGGTAGAATTAATGCATTGAGACAACCCAGCTGTGACCCTCGCTGTAGACTGGTTATGTTGGATTACAGCAGCAGGACAAACTCCAGGGTTGATTTTATGTCCCAGTCCATCCCTGGGAGTCAGTAGAGCGATGTGTCGATCATATTCTTCATTAACCAGTTTGCTGTTTGGTCTATAAAATGCCAGAAAATGGTGAAAAACGTGGATCAGTGTCCTCAAATGTCTCATTTCGTCCAAAACGAAAGGTATAACACATATTGAGTCATGGAGGAGCAAAGAAAACACAATATATTGACATTTAAAAAGCTGCAAACACAGAACTTTTAATTTTAATCAAAGAAAATTAGAGAAACTAGTTGTCAAAATATGACTAATAATCATTCAAGGCTTCCCCTCAGTCCCTCCAGCAGCATCCTGAGTAACTCAGTATGATTATTTCTGCTTTCAAGAACTTTAAACAGAACTAAATCTGCCTCTTTCTTTGTCTTTGCGCCTGTTTCGACTCCAGCTTCAGGCCCCTCTTGCTTCTTACTTCTCACGCACAACGTTGATCGGCTCGGTTTACACTCCAGCAGTGTGTGTGTCCTCTCAGGCTGCGGAAATGAAAAAAGCCCCGGAGCCGTTATCAAACACTGAGCAGCCGGGATAAGAGTGCAGCGGGCACGGGGAGCCGGGGCTGATGGGATTGCTGCTGCGCTGTTTTCAGGACAGGCGGTTAATCCGTCTGCCAGCTCAGGTGAAAGGAGGACGGCGGGCGTTTCTGTGTCGAGGCCTTCGGTCTCTTTCCGTCTGCTCCATCCTCTCACCTCCTCACGCTGATGCTTGCACCCTCCAGCTGAGTTTAATCCACCGACTCCTCAGTTAAAACTACATACTACAACACCAAAGCCACCAGCAAATAACCACATAAACATGGACTTGCACAACCCTCCATGCTGTACAGTAGGTGAATCGTTTATACTAGAAATGGTAGATTCTTTTACAGCGTTTGACCACAAATGAGACTATTCTGCCGTTTTTAGAGCAGTAAAATCAAGTCACATGACTGCATGTCGATCAGGAACGTGATTTTCTCCGTGTTAAAACATGTTGGACTTGTTGAATGTTAGTTCTGATGTATTGTTTCAGCCGTTGAGCAGCTTTCATGTTAGCGAGTCTCAGTTTAATGATAAGTCAGTGGCGCTGTCCGTGGTGCTGAAATAGACCAACTCATTGGAAGCCACATTTCTCTGTTGTCCCATCGCCTCTTTAAGTTCCTGTTTCTATGACAGTCTAGAAATTCAGGGTTATTGCTTTAAATGGTTCTTGAGATATCGTAGTAACATGACAGGAAATAAGAAAAAACACCTGAAGCTATTTGATATACACATTTCACAAATATCTATAGTTAATGCTTTACATTTTTAATGCATGTCAGAGATGGTCGAGCAGAAGTTGTTCTAAAGATTTATTGATTTGAGATCAAATGAGCTTTAAGTGACAGAGATGTGGGAAACTCAGCAGTGTGTCACCGCCTCTTTATGTCTTTCATCCCACCGGTCCCACAAAGACAGATATCTGAGGGATTACCTTCATAGACTCGGAGAAATCTGCTCTGAAGCTTTGTCATGTTCCTTCGCTCCGCTGAGGTCAAACTAAACTTACTCCGAGTGAGAAAGAGAAGACGTTGTTCGGATGCTGTAATGTAGACGTGAGACAAAGCGCTGAGATTAACTGTGTGTGTGTGTCTTCGCCCGTCCTTCGTCTTTGTGCCGAAGTGGAGGTGACTTTGTCGTAATCTGCCAATTTGGGTTTTTACTCACGGAAGCTCCGTGGGGAGACACGGAGAGAACGAGGGATGAAGGAGGAGAGATCTGAGAGAAGAGGAAGACAGAAAAAAAAAGGAGGAAGAGACGGAGAAAGGAAGCTGCCTCTAATCCTGGAGCCGGATTCTTCCCCTGCAAAGTCTTCTATCCACCCGAGACCGGCTTTATGGAGTTACGTAAAGACACGGCGGAGTTCAGAGCCATTTCCTTCGACCTCTGCCCTCTGCTGAAGATATGAGGCTTGTGGCCATTTGATCGCACCCAGGAGGCCACTCAGTAAGGAGATTATGGCCCACACTGATACAGAGAACATCACACGGGCTTCAACCGCTGTTATAGCTGCAATATGGAGCTTCCTCTGCCATTGAACCAGCATAACAAGTCGCTTTTTTCAGGTAAACTTGGGTGCGACGTTAGATAACAGTGTGATACTGAAGAATTATTAATCCTAATTTACAGTAAATATCAACAAGCTTCAGTCACTGGTTTCCCATTGATTCAATAAAAATGGATTTATCAGGAATATTCACTCCAGCTCAGTGTTTCGAGGATGAGATGGCCACTCCGCTTGTCAGTTTTCTGTCATCGCACAGAGCCGTTCTTTCACCTGCAGCTCTCTGACGCCTTCCAGTGTCTTAAAATTACCCGACTAGCTGTTGTTGTAGCCGCTGAAAAGTTACCTTTGGTTAAACTGGGTGACTGAGACGTATCTGATTACCAATGCTCATGGATACCATACACTGGTGAAAACACATCTATTCAGCACGTTTTTGTGAACATTTCTGCAGTTACACGAGATATCGCTCATTTAATAAACTAATTTATGCAAAATAACAGAACCGACATGCAAATACAAGACAAAGAACATTTCAAAGTGACATCTTGTCCCTTTCAAATATGAGCAAAAGTGTCAAAATTAGCTTTTCTTTTGGACATTTCCTCAGATTTTTCTGCTAGAATTCAACCACCGTTGTCTTCCAGTGAGAAAGAAAGCTGAAGACTAACAACAAAATCATGTTTTTTTTTACATTTTACACTTCAGTAAAGTGAATGCATAAGCTGAAGTTGCCTTACAGTCATGAGGCAGCAATGCTAATTAGAGAGGGTTCAAATGATTCAAGTCGATTCAACTTTAACTCGGGGTGTAAATATTACATGTCATCTTGTTTTGGATAAATCTGATGTATTTGTGTGTCACCAGCTGCAGCAATTCATTAAGGCTGGTCCAACAATTCTCTTTTTTCAGTGGATATGAACAAAAAAAAGGGAAAAAAAAGGGCTCAAAAGAGAACCGACTGAAGAACTTGTGTTCATATTTATGGTAATTAAGCACGACAGTTAAAGAGGCCCTTCAAGTAATGGAAGAAAAACAGTTGGAAAAATGGAACTTTTATCAGCAATCAACTCAAAAACCTGTTTATCCTGCTTAGTATTTAGTAAATGGTGGTTTAAAAAGGGGAATTCTTCTAATTTAGTATGGCTTAAACATGCAGAACTTAAAAACAGTGATGTCATCTGTCACATTATTATTTGTTGTTGTTTTTGGACTATAATTCTGTTTTGTATTTTTATTTTTTACCATTTATTCCTTATTATTACTTATTTAGTTTCCTGTGTCTGTGTCTGTTTCCACCTTCCGGCCTCTTTCTTCCCACCCGTGCTCCTTTTCCACACACATTAAATGAACATCCAAAGCGCCGCTCAGCTCACTGGAACATCTCCTGCATGGACACGCTACACGCACTCGCCGGCCTAATTAGCTGCTTGTCGAGGGCCAAAGCGGAAGCGTTCGCGAGGCAAATCTCCCAATTTAAGCGGAACGTCGCGGCCGGCTCTCGCCCGTTAACGGGAGAACAAAAAGGAGGAGGGTGAAGAGGAAGAGGAAGAGGATGGAGGGAGGGAAGGAAGGAGGTGGATGTGGAAAGAGACCGCAGGGGGAGATGAAGGTGAGAGAAAGGACAGAGTTTTAGCAGAGGTGAGGGATCAGGAAGGGAAAGAGGAGGAATAAATTAAAGAGGAGAAGGAGAAAAGGAGGAAGAAGTAGTTCAGTCAGGGAGAAGGAGAAGAGATAAAAGGATGAAGAGAGGCGTGAAGGAACGAGGAGACGTCTGTGTGACATTCGCTGGGTGAAGTGAGGAAGTCATTATATATTTTGAACTCAAGAAAAACTCTGCAGCAGCTGCTTAAAGACGTTCTATCTATTCTTTCTGACATAAGAGTGTCTGTTCCTCCAACACACGAATGAATATCATAAAACAACTAAGTGCCTAAAATAATAATTCCACATAAAATCAACATCAGTTTTAAATGGACTCAAGTTTTCCATATGAAATCGAACAAATCGGAGCACAGTTCCCCCTGTGCTCCCCTCAAGTAAGTCTGTGAATGCTCTCATTCATCCAGGTCAGTCATCATGTAGCTCCACAGTCAGTCATTCAGGCTGTCACTGCTGCTTTTAGGATGTCGCCCCACTATTCCTGAAGGGCTCGGTGAAGCTGGCAGACGTTCCCGGGGACAGGGCGATGCTGTCGGACACTCAGGCCGGTGCAGATTCTGGAGACAGGAGGATAAACACCGGCTTGCTGAAACATCCAGTGATGGCAGCGAGTGAACGGGATCACCACGACTGTGAGGATTTTGTTTTTCTCTCCTGATTTGAGCAAAGCTGCATTTTTCAGGTGACCTTTTATGATCACTGGTCACAGAAGGGTCTGTTCACTCCGACCAGGCTGTGGATTAACTCAGAGGTCGAACAAAACACAAGCATTTAGTGCACAGTTGAATAAACTTAGCCATTTTCAGAGCAATAAAAATTAGATTTTTAACATTTTCCTGCCAGAACAGAGGCCTTCTCGCCTTACAGCTGATATTCTGTGCTGCAGAAAACAGACTCTCCAGCAGGTGGAGCTAAAAGCAGCTCAGCTAACTTCACATCAGACAGATTCTCAGTCGTTTCAGTTAAAACTGGTTTCATTTTGAGCCTTCATCCCATCAGCCTCACTTAGTTGAGCTCAGTTTGTCATGCAGAGAAGAAACCTAACATTGTAGAGATCAGCTGGACTCAGTTCTTGAATTAAACTGGATTTTAAAATGTTGGCATGCTTCACATCTGATGTGTTCTGCTGTGAAATGTGATTACATGCAATGAATTTGCCTTTTTCCATCAGTTCTGAGCCTCATAGCGTCTTAGGTTTTAAAAATTATAGATATCTATTAAAATTACAGAAAAATAAAATAAAATTTCATCGTTGTATTTCGTTCAAATCAGCTAAATATGTAATTATTTTACAGATATTTGCCATTGCTTTAGAGGGGAAGTCATGTAAGTATATTAAAGATTTAAAATGGTAAATATTTTTTAATTATTACATTTTTATGATTGTTATTTTACAGATTTTCCCTGATATCACTGAAAAACGGGAAAAAAAAATTTACATTTACATTTAAAGGACAAATAATCTGTGTTTTCACATGTATTTGTTCTTTTAATATGTTTAACTGTGTTTAAATCAGCTAAAATATTTTACAGATGTTTGCAGTTACTGTCATCATTTTTACAGCTTTTGAATGTGACAGTAGTTTTAACATTTTTTTGCTCTTTTGCTGCCAGATTTTTACCATTTTTTTCAGCAGAATACTTTTTAACAGTGTAAAAATGAAACCACAACCAGCGTGAGGTTAGCTTAGCTTAGCATAAAGACTGGAAACAAAGGGAAACAGCTAGCCTGGCCCGACACAGTGATATGAAGTTGCGATCCATGGCAACAGGTTTCCTCTTCTCTTATCTGAGGAGTTACCTTTTTATTTTTATTTGTGGTGCAAGTCCGGAGAGGAGACTCAGTGAGGAATAATCCTGTGGTAAGATAATCTCCTCTGTGAGTACGAGTCAGCAAGCCCTCGCAGAAATACATCCCTGATAAAACATAAGAGTGTAATGCAGCTGGGATGGATAAAGGTCAGAACACGGGGAGCTACACCTCATTCATTATTAAAGTGCAGGTCGTCTTCTTGTGCTTATATGGAAGCATCCCTCAGCTCTGGTGTGTGTGTGTGTGTGTGTGTGTGTGTGTGTGTGTGTGTGCAGACGCTGGTTAAACTCACACTAATCTGTCCACACACTCCACAGCGCTTCGGCTTCTACGAGCCGCTGTTCTGGAGAATGTCACACACTCATGCAGATGACCGGCCCTCCTCTTTCCACTCTCTCCCATCCATCTCTCTTTTCATTTCGTTTCCTCCCCCTCGCTCTGTTATCCATCCTCACCCATTTCCTCCCTCCTTCCACTTTTCTCCACATTTTATTGCTGCCTCATCCATCCTTTTGTTACCCACTTTAATTCCGCTCACGTCCATCTCCGCCTCCTTTTTAAACCCTTTTCCCTCATTTCTACACTGTAAAAAAATCTACTTTTTTAGCTGTACTTTTTTTGAACAATCTATTATTATTTTACAGATTCTCAGTTTTGTTAAATTACAGATAAAAACTATTAAAATATAGAAAAAAAGTCATAATTTATATGTTGAAAAACTGCATTTTATGAATAGTAATGTCTTCCTTAACTGTAAAATCACACTATTTTCTATCATTTAAATCAGCAAAGACTATTGTTATTTTACAGATATTTTCCAGTATTTGAAAGAAAATGTACATATATTAAGGACTGGAAAATATTATCAATGGTATTTTACAGATTACAGATAATAACTAGTAAAATGTTATTTTATGATTTTTAATTTCTTTTAACTTACATGTGGCTGTAAAAAATGTCCACATAATAAAATCTGTATTTTTATAAATAGTAATGTCTTTTTTATGCAGTGTTTGACCTTAAAACTAAACTATTTTCTTGCATTTAAATCATTAAAAAATATTATAAATATTTTAAGTTTCATTTTAGATTTGACAGATTATAAATAGTAAACTGTTATTTTATAGACTTTTCCTGTTTTTCTTTTTATTCAAGTGTTATTTTACAGTTTTGTCCATTTTGTTAAATAACAGATAATATCAAGTAAAATCATGTATTAATTAACATTATTCCAATGCCAATGCTACCATTTAGCAGTTGGCTAAGTGGTAGTGTTGCCACTGGTCACTACCTGGAGCATCTCCTAATAAGGCAGTCAGTGGAACGTGGCACTGCTGTTTGGATTAGCAGTTAGCATTAGCATTTATCAGGTTGCTAAATGGTAGCATCGGCACTGGTCACTACCTGGAGCATCTCCGAAATGAGCCTGGGTCAGCTTAGCATGGCAGTGCTGGTTGAATTAGCAGTTAGCATTAGCATTGAGCAGTTGGCTAAATGGTAGCATCTGCACTGGTCACTACCTGGAGCTTCTCCTAAAGAGGCCTGGGTCAGTTAAACATGGAAGTGCTGGTTGAATTAGCAGTTAGCATTACCATTTAGCAATTAGCTAAATGGTAGTATTGGCACTGGTCACTACCTGGAGCACCTTCTAAATGGGCCTGGGTCAGTTGAACGTGGCAGAGCTGTTTGGATTCTGTAGGAGCAGTGTGAACTGGGACACCAGAGTTCACCTCCTAGCTTCCTGGAGGTGTCGTGGGACTAAGTGGGGAAACACTGTTGAAGGGAGGTTTCCACTTTTCTTTTTGAGCATAAGTGTCTTGTGTTTAAATGAACTTTATTCACTAACTGCTGACAAAACAAAACAAAAAAAGGCCAAAACTGGAAATAAAGCCAACACCAAAAATCTGAATTTTTAGAGATACTAATTTTGATATTTCCACTATTAAAAAAACATATATTTATTTCAAGGTTTCAAAAATGGCACACAATTTTTGAAATGTTATTTTACACAATTGTTTTGTTAAATTGCAGTTAAACGCTACTAAAATTACAGTAAAAAAATCTATAATTTCCATGTTGACTGTAAAGGCCCACAACAAAAATCAAGAATTGGTTGTTTTAAAGTGTGTGACCCTAAAGTTACAGCTTAGCTATGTTCAATTTAATAAAAAAATGTGATTATTTTACAAATATTTGCTGTTATTTAAAAGAAAAGTGATATAAATTAAGGACTGAAATATTAGCAAATAATGTTTTAAACTGCTATTTTACAGATTTTGACCATTTTGGTAAATTATAGACAATAACTTGAAAAAAGTCACAGAAATAATGTATTAATTTACATGTTAACTGTAAAAAAAAAAAACAAAGGCCCAAATCGTAACTTAATTTTTCAGTGTATGACCATAACATCACACTGCTTTACTGTATTGAACTCAGCTGCATATATCTTTATTTTACAGACATTTTCTGAACGTTACACTACTCCATGGTTGTTCAACATTTTTTTCTGCCCTCCTTGCTGCTGTGTTTTTCTTGTGCAGGATTTGTTGGGGTTTTTTTACAGTGCTGCTCCTCCTTGTTCCCCGTCCCTCCTCTTCCATTCATCTCCTCATGATGATCCAGTAATTGAATCAGGTGTCCCATGGATACCAGCTCCCACACACTGTGCAGAACAAACACACACACACACACACACACACGCCGTCCAGACCACTGCAGAGGCACCAGGTGTCTGCGCTGTGATGGATTATACGTGTTCACAGTACACACACACACACACACACACACACACGGATGCATCCATTCATTCCTTTTGGAACATTTAGCACCAAACAAGATTAGTGCATGCGGTGAATTCAGCACGATGACAGTGTATTTAGAGTAGGTGAATGATTACTTACAGTTACATAGTCGTGGCTTCCTATACACTTCATATGCTGCTATGCTAATCATGCAGCAGCACTGGTTTATTTAAAGACGCCAACACCCACGTCTTCCATTCAGTTTATGTTTAAAGTTCTCTGTAAGGTTTAGAGAACTTCAAGTATTCCAGATATTCAGTCTTTAATGTATTTGTAAAGGATCTCACAGTGCAGAGACACAAGATTTCAAAAGTTTAATTTACTGATTTTGATACATATTATAAGTTGCAGACATTATTTTTAAAAAGTGGGTTGCCATAATAAAGCTGCACCAAGTTAGTTTGTGTGTACATTTGATTTAACTAACTATTTTTTTTTAGGTCAGGATTTCTAGTCTAACCTATTCAACATTGGAGCAACTTCATTGTTCTGTGTGTTCGTTTAATGTCCCTTCACTTCCTGTTTTATTTTGAAACTGCCTCTCCTTGTGCGCCACTTGTGTTTTTACTTCCGCTTTTTCTTCCTCTGCTCCCTCCCTTCTGATTGGCCTGATTAGCATCACCTGTGTCTCTTCTCCCCAGTCAGCTCTGAGGGTTTAAATCGTTTCGTCTCCTCCTCTTTCTTTGTCAGTTTGTCCTGTTGTCCTCATGTTCTCCTCCCCGTTCCTCTCCTTGTGCCCGCGGTTTGTGGGGGTTTTTTTCCGCCTGGATTACCAGCTGCCCTTCATTTGTTTCACCTGTACACCCCTGTAAGTTTCCTTTTAAAGATTAAAGTTTGTTCCTTTTCCACAACCTATCTGCCCTTGCTGGGGTCTGCACTGGGTCCAGATTTCACACTTCTTAATGGACTTCTTCCATCATTTCTGAGCCTCATGACTTCATCAGTGCAGCAGACAGACACATGACATGTTCAGGGCTGAAAAACACATTTGAGTTCTGATATAAACTGAATCCAGATCAGTTTTACATCCACTCCAGGTGTCACAGTGTTCATTTCTGTGCGTTCTGTGAGTAATTGTCTCGGCCTGGCCACCCATGTAGCTATGCTAATTAGCAAATGTTAGCAAACTACTGCTAAACATCAGTATGTTAGCATTGCTACTGTCTAAACGCATATATTGTTCAACGCACTGATAAGAAACTTTAACTTCCCAGTTCGAACCAACATTTCAACCAATTAGAGCGTCGTTGCCAAAGTGTGACGTGTTGGAAATGCATGGTAGGTGCCCATCGTCCCATTCGGAGAGGTTTCAACATCACTTAAACCAGTTTTAGCTCATTTTAGCCCTAATAATTGACTGTCAGGCTCACTGGGTTTGATGCCATGTGTTTATGGAATGATGAATGAAGTGTCAGATAAAGCAGAAGCAGGTTTTACATTCAGTTCCCATATAAAGTGGGGGGAGTGGCCTGCTAGAGTCGCCCTTTGAGACCATGCGGCCAGCGCAGGTGATTTTGTGTTATACGGTACAGGTTTGTTTCGTTTGTTCTCCTGTTTTGTTTGCCTTCTCGCATTATCACTTAGCACTTAGCAGTTGTGTGTGGCATTCAGGCCTATGGTAGCACTGTAGCATTTAACAATAACTAAAGCTGTAGTAGTAGCCTATGGTAGTATCTTAGCAGTTGGCATTGACATTTAGCAGTTAGCATTAGCATTACAGACGAATCAGGCTGTATAGTCTCCTTGTGGAGGAGGTTGTGTGTAGTATATTTTAAGCAGTTAGTGGTTAGCATTAGCATGTAGCATTTGCACTTGCTAAATGGTAGCACCGGCACTGGTCACTACCTGGAGCATCTCCGAAACGGGCCTGGGTCAGTTGAACGTGGCAGTGCTGGTTGAATTAGCATGTAGCTAAATGGTAGCACCAGCACTGGTCACTACCTGGAGCATCTCCTAAACGGGCCTGGGTCGGTTGAACATGGCAGTGCTGGTTGAATTAGCAGTTAGCATTTAGCAGTTAGCTAAATGGTGGCACCGGCACTGGTCACTACCTGGAGCATCTCCCAAACAGGCCTGGGTCGGTTGAACTCGGCAGTGCTGTTTGGATTGTGTAGGAGCAGTGTGAACTGGCACGATATAGGGGGGTGACTCTGGGACGCCAGAGTTCACCTCCTAGACGTGTTAGGAATCACTGCTCACTGGTAGGTATAGACAGATTAGGGATCCTAGGTCCTTCACTGATTATGAATCCTTCATGTCTTGTGTTTAAATTAACAGTCTGCACTGTTTTCTTACAGATAAAGCGACTTTCCTCATGTTTTATGCGTTAAAAGCAACTTTTTTTAAGCAGCTTGAATTTGCAATATTGCTGTGGGACACTGGGATCGACCAGCCGAAGAAAACACCTTGAAATGAAACGCTTGTGCTTGCTGCTGCCTCGCCAGCGTCTTTGTCCTGACTGCTGCTTCTCTCGGG
Organism: Dascyllus trimaculatus; assembly: GCA_024666655.1. NCBI lineage: Eukaryota > Metazoa > Chordata > Actinopteri > Pomacentridae > Dascyllus > Dascyllus trimaculatus. Next base: position 65,106 of record JAMOIN010002011.1, read on the forward strand.
TCGTCATTTACTTTCCGTGCAGGTCTAGCCGGACGATTCGTTCCTCGGCATTCAGGCTGCGTCCTCTGATTTCCAGGTGGCCTCTGCAGTCAGCTGACTGACGGCTCTAATTAACAAGAGACGCTCGGACAAAAGCTTCCAAGCAGCGGTCAGCAGCAGAATCTGATATAGAAAATATGCAGGGCTGATGAAAAGGAAATTAAATGCCCAGACTGCTATTAGTGACTTAATATTTAAACTGTGGGGAGGAACAACACTGAACAAATCCATCCTGGGGTGGTGGAGGGCAGCAGGTTACACATGATGGATCAAGGGAATTTGATTTTATGATGTGGTAAACAAAGCAGAGAGTCAATAGTTTGTGTGCCAGTAGTTTTGCAGTGGATTGACTTGTGCATGATGGACGTTTGAGGCCTTCTCAGACTTTGATGGGTCGTCAGGTGGTCGGGACTCTTCAGGGTTCTTAACGGGAAAGAAGCAAACGATAAACTGTCTTAAAATCAATACGGCGAAGTAAACAATCAGTCAGACAACATAAAACAAATGATTATTCTGCCAATAACATTTCAGAAAATTAAAAAAAAATGCTTTGATAAGAAGTTAATTCAATAAGATGCACAACTAAATGTTACAGATTCAACAGGGAGCTTAGGTCAAACAGCTGTTTTGGTTTGCAATTTTACGTACGCAAAACTTATTCAAATTATTTTTAAAAAACTTGTTAATTAAAGCCTAATGTTTAAAGGCCTTCACCTTTACTATTAGTATTTATTCCATGTTGAAGGAACTCAGATTTGCGTTTAAACAGCAGGAGTTTCTCAGCCTGCCCACGTCAGGATTTCAACTTGAACCCTCTTGTTCAGTTTTTACAGTGTGGTTTCTTTAATTTTAAACTTTACTTATTTATTTTTATAAGTAGAAATATGTCCTGTTGCGATGCGTGGTCATACGAAGACACTCTCACTGCAATTAAATCACCTTTTTCCCCTCCAGTTTTTACAGGGTTTACAATGTTCCACCCATTTTTTATAATTTTTTTTTTTGGCTGCCAGATTTTTTCTTTCTTTTTATTTACTTTTTTTTTTTT